>JABFOV010001081.1:0-28240 GCA_022817685.1 Aradophagus sp. ZL-2020
CGTTCATCTCCTACAACATCACAGCCAGAGACCCAGCACTCGCGGTATAGTAAAATCTAATGACGTGTGCGAGAGTTAAGATAGTGTTTTCCTCCGAATTGATCAATATTTTTTGTTTCTATATCTTTTTACCACGTAATGACATTCTTTCCTTCCACAGAAACATATCCTCTTTTTGTATGAATATTCTTTAGAGTACAGGCACGCGTTATTTTTTTTTTTTTTTTTTTTTTTTTTTTTTTTTATTGCGTTGTTATTAACTCAAATATTATATTTCAGAGGTCATCCTGCAGTAACTTGTGCACATTGTGGACGGATTTATTCAACCAAATTGAATTTAGAGGAACACGTGCGTTCGCGACACGATGGTATGCATCAACCCGAAGAGCCAGCGTATGTTCAAGTGGAGAACAAATTCCAGTGCAAGAGCTGTGCAAAAATGTTTACAAATGTGACCGATTTGAATCGACATGGCCGGACATGTCAAATGGAACGGCGCAAAGAGCCACCAAACATGAACAAAAAGGACAACAGGGCGCTGATGGATGATTCAGGCTCGGAATGTGGTGACAATGAAGATGAGAGCAAGAGTGCCGAAGCTAAGCTGGCAAAAAATCCACAGCTGACAATACTCAAGCAGGCACTCACTAAGGGATCCGAGTTTTTAAAACGAGACATGGAGATGAGGAACAAGGCTGTTTGCAAATTCAAGAAGACTGGTATTTTTCATTTTTACATATTACTTTTATTGATGTACAAATATAATCCTTATATATCCTTATTGACCAATCAGTTATATATATATACGTATATATGAGTATGCGACAACTTACTTGATAATTTATATATTGATCAAGTTTCATACTTGGTAATACTGATGGGAAAATTTACCGTAATAAAACTGTAAATAAAATATTAATGGAAAAAAATCGCAAACAAAAAAATGTTGTAAATTATGTTCTTAAGCATATTATTAGTAAGAACTGATTGCATTTTTTTATTATTAATTTACAGCATTTTAAAATTCAATATTTATTGTAAAGAATTATTGATATACTCACATTTTATTGAAAATAAGTTACAATTATTAATTGATAAACATAATTGAACTATTACAGAAACTGAAATGGAGGGGCAGAAAAAGTGGTTATGCGAGATGTGTCCACAAGGTTTTACTTCAATAGAAAATTTGAAGGAACACGAAGCATGTCATGAATCATCAAAGCCATACTTTTGTGTTTTATGCGAAAAGCGATTCGCGTTGAAATCATCCTTGAGTAGACACATTCAAACGTCTCATGCAACCGACCCGATACCTTACATCAATCACGAAAGTTGTTACAGACCAATAGCTCCAGCTACTGAGAAACCAACTGAAATCAAGCTCGAATCGATCAAACAAGAAGATATGCAAGAGAGCATTGATCTTACAGAGGTTTGTAAAATTTCTTTTTATTTTATCTTTTTTTTTTATATATAAATCTAATGGAACTTTATTAAATATTGAAAATTAAATAAAATTGTACATTTTTAACAAAGTAAATGTATATTGCAGCCTGAAATAATTAATGAATCGATAAACAACATCGCAGCACCGAATGTCAATGGTAACGGAAATCGTGCGCAATATCATCTATTCTTCAGGTGTGAAATTTGTGGAAGTTCACACCCAAGTAAATGGGACAGATGGCTTCATGTCAGTACTGAACATGCTGATGAACCATCAAATAGGGTATGTTTTATATTACTTCCATACTATAGTAATTTACATGATTATTAGCAAAAAAGCCCTTTTAAATATGTTTTTAATTATGTATTTAATTGTAGTAGCATTACTTTTTAAATAGTAAGGATATATATACAGGATATATATACAAGCCTTATTGAAGGTCAAAGAGGGGTAAAGGTGTAGAAAAATCGAACTTTTGCAGATGTGGGAAGGGAGGGGTCACTGCGGAATCAAAGGGGTTACTGTACTACTATACATATTTCAGAAAACATAAGGTTTTTTAACTTTAATTTAGATGAAGATTGAAATCGTAATAGATAATTTACATTCATTAATTTTTTATACAAATTTATCATTTAATAATTGTTAATTACAGTGCGATCGTGAAGATTGCGGCAAGATTTTCGCGACCAAGTCTTTAAGATCGGATCACACTCAACACCACATGATTCAAGGCAGCTCGCCCAATACTTGTGAAATTTGCGGTAAACTGTGGGGTAGCCGTGTCGACTATTGGAAGCACGTCATGGGTGTGCATACAGAGACCGTACCGCGGATTTGCGGTGTGTGTCTCAAAGTTTTTCAAACAGTTGCACAATTAAGTGCACATGTTCGCGAGAAACACTGGCCACTGACAAACGGCGACTATAGCTGTGACATCTGTGGCCGGCCTTACTCCAACAAATCCAAAATGACACGTCACCGTAAAATCCATGGTGTAGACGAACCTCTCCCAAGCGAGTACATGGAGGAAATGGTTGGTCAATCCGAATCAATACTACCGCAATCGCTAGTAGCAGCAGCTCTAACAAATGAACATGTGATCATGGAAAACAAACCGCCAACTGGTGGCGAGGGCGAGTACTTTTGTGAATCTTGCGAAGACCTCAGTTTCCCAAGTGCGGAGGCTTTGATGAGCCATCGCAAAAAGTTGCACAGCATTTATCCGTGTGATCTGTGCGATAAACGCTATGGACGGACGTCACATCTCTGGAAGCATGTCAGTCGCATGCATAAAGGACATTATGATGTTACTTGCAGATACTGCAGCAAGATCAGTGCAAACAAGGATCATTTGATTACGCATATAGAAAAGTCGCACAGGTGAGGGGTGATAATTTTATGATTTTAACATGTAGGACGTTTTGACAATCGGAAGTAATTTAATTGGAAAATACTTGATCTGAATTTCAAATTCGAATTTTCACATATTATGTCAATGTCAATAAGTAAAACAAAGATTTATTTATGTTTTTTACAAACTGATTTGAATGTGAATGTTATATACCAACTGTTTTCTGATTTTATTTACATAATTATAAATAGTTTTCACTATAATTACTATGGGCCCATGCGTTATTTTTTTAATCAATTTTGTTGTTGAAATTTATGTATACATTAAGGGTATATCCCGTTTATTGATAATAAATAAATAATTACTTTAATTAATATATTTTGATTATCTTTAACAACATTGCCAATAAGTTAGAATTTTAATAAAATACGAATTGACATCGTCAGAAAATCAGGTACACATTACATTGATTATTAATTAATATTCGAATTTCCATTAGGCTGGAACCTGACGCTAAGGAAGAAATCGAAAAAATGCGTCCAAAAAAGCCAGTGCGAGAAGAAAAAGAGGAGTGTTTTAACTGTACGAAGTGTCAGAAATTGTTTCATAAGAGATACTTACTGCGTCGTCACATGAAAGGTTGCCAGATCTACCGTAAAGATCCAGGTGCGTTACTCACGCGTTGTCGCGCTTGTGAGCGGATATTTAAGGATCGCGCGAGTCTCCAGAAGCACATCGAAAACCATCATACAACATATACTTGTCACCTGTGCAACGAGACTATTACCTCAAAGTTAGGCATAATGACTCATAATCGTGTGCTGCATATGCTACATCCGGATTTAACCTGCGAGTATACCAATTGTCGTAAGTTGTTCCGAACGAAAGAGGACCTTGAGGCGCATAGAAATGAGCATAAGAACCATGCAGTACTAAACGTTTGCGATTACTGTGGCGACACTGTGGAGAACAAGCTGAAGTTGAAAATGCATGTGTTATCATTGCACAGAAACGAGATTGGCGTTTCCTGCGGCGTCTGTTTGATACCAATGAACGACCCCAAAGAGCTGAAACAGCACGTGGAGAACACACACATTGACATCTTGATGAAACCCAACACCTGCCAAGTGTGTGGAAAGCAGTATGCCTCGAAATGGAAGGCTTTTGATCACACGAAAAAGTGTCATGGCAAGGTTTTCAAAACCTGCAAGCAATGCCTTGCGGTTTTCACCACCGACGACGACCTGAGGTATCATTATCAGCACATTCATCGTGTGAGCAAAGAACAGCTAGCCTTATTCGAAAGCCAGATCGATTCTAGAAAACAGGACAGCATGGACGGATCGATAGACCCTGCCATCAAACAGGAGCCGCTTGACGATGATGACATTTACGATGATATATATGCCGATCAGAATCATTCTAAAGGCAATAAAAGAAAGAAAAAATCGGATACTTATGATTGTGAGATCTGTCCAGAAATATTCCTCAACTATGAGACACTCTCTGATCATTATAGGTAAGTATTTTATACACAAGTTTAATTTTAACAAAAATATATTTTTGATTGTCATCAAAAAGTAATTTCGGTAATACGTCTTTTTATAATAATTTTCTGCACGAAAAAAATTTTACGATAAATTTTTCAAATAATTTTTAGATATAAATTTCAACTGTTTCATTTTTTCTTTTTTTTTAGAAACGTACACAACATTGAGCCAACGCAACGGTTTAAGAAGCTGAAAGGAGCAAGTGCAAAGCGTATGCGACGAGGCAACTTTGAATGCAAATCGTGTAAAAAACAGTATACAACAAAGGCCCATCTTTGGAATCACATGAACGTATGTTCAAAGAATACTGCAGATCAGTCAACCGAAAGTCTGCCCAGCGAGTTTCACCAGTCAATACTTGAAGCCCACTTGAAGAATAACAATCAGATCATCAAGCGTGAGGAGCCTGAACCTGGATTAAACGAATCTGACCTGAATATTCCAGACTTCAACCTGTTTGAAGATATCAACATGCAGTTATCCGGTCAGAAGCCAATGCCAAGTCTTATGCCGCTGCCTGCGTCGTCAAAGATAAAACGCGTACACGGAAGTATCGGTGGAGGCAGCAGCAGTAGCAGCAGTAAATATTCCCGCAAAGACTCAAGAAAAGTGTATGATGAGTCAACCAATACTGAATGCACTTGTGAAGTTTGTGGTAAGCCTTGGCCCGCAAAGAAGCACCTTTGGCAACACCTGATACGCTTCCACCGAGCAGAAGCCGCGGTTACTTGCGGCGTTTGTCTCAAACTTTGCAGTAGTTACGATAATCTTGCCGATCATTTGAAAATGGCGCATCAGACGCTCCTCTCGTGTGAAGGCAACAACTTTACTTGCAAGATCTGTGGCAGGTATCATAATGCGCGTAGTAAACTTTCTTTGCACATGAGCATACACATTAACTACAATGGCGTGGTTTGGTGTAAACGCTGTCAAATGAACTTTGACAATGTTGAAACTCTGAAGGAACATATGGCCACTTGTACAATTAAGCAAATTGAGACAGAAGTAGATGATCTTGAAGAAAGTGCTAAGCCTGGTAATGAAGAGAGCGAAGAGAAGGGTGAACATGAGATGGAAGATGAAGAGGAGGAGGAAGAGGAAGGGGATGAAGATGATGAGGATGAAGATGAGGATGACGATGATGATGACGAAGAAGAAGGTGAAGAAGAGGAGGAAGATGAAGAAGAAGAGAGAGATGCCGCGCCTGGTGAAGAGACAAACGATTTTGAATCAGAAGTTGATGGTGAAGGATCAGACGATTCAAATTCTAATTCTAATTCAGATGATTCGGATAGCGGCAGTAATTCAAGTTCAAGCGGTGACGAAGACGACGATGATGATAACGAAGATCATGGAGAAATGGAGTCAAGACCTGAGAGTCGAGTTAGTTGTGATAGTAACAGTGGAAGTGTTGAATCTGACAGTATGTATGAAAAGAACGAGGATGGGGCGTATGAACAAAGTAACGATGAAGATGACCAACGGATGCCGGAGATGGATGGGAGTCCCGAAAATGTGGAGAAAGATGGCTATGTGGAGAGTCAAGAGAATGGAATGGACTATTCGGATGATGATGGTCCGCCAGTGTTGAGTCCTATGATGCCAATTATGAACATGGGGGATATCGATGAACATGACATGGAGCATTCTGTGCAGGTTTGTTTAAATTAATTTTAGAAAATTGAGATATTTCGTTTTTCTCTACTTAAGATCAAATAAATTTCAGGAATCAATTCCCTAGATCTTCCACGTTTTACAGAAATCGTTTTTCCCCCCTGATTTGTATATATTTTAAAAGTTATCTACTTAGAATGATTAAAATTAGTTGTACACAGAAAACGAAACACGCTAATAATCAGAGCGTAGAATATTTGTAAGCAGTGTGTCACAAAAATTGTCTCTAAAACATTGACTAATCAGTGTTAGCGCATTGACAATTTATTTTCTAGTAAAATTGGTTTGTGTATTTTTCTTTTACACTGTTTATTAATGTTCTGCGTGTTGATTATCAGTGCCATTTGTTTTCCGTGTATAAAACAATTAACATGACTAACTAAAAATTAATTACTTTAATTAAAGGTTACACACAAGCTCAGTCCAATGGTGTCTTTGGTTCGAAAAGAAGAAGACAGTAATCTCTTACAATTGGAAGATGGATTACGAGAAACGGAAGAACACGAGGAAGATGTCAACGAGGATGAAGACGAATTTAATCACAGAAATAATGAAAGTCACATGCAGCCACAAGATGAAGCGCCGCTGAAGTATGAAGTAAAAGATGAAGTATATGAGGAGGAGATAATCAACGAAGACAGCCAAAGTTATGAATATGATGAGACACAGCACGTTGATCAAATGCAGGATCTGACGGTGTACGAAAAGGAGGAACCCGAAGAGGAAGTGATTTACGACATTAATCAATCCGAAGGAGAAGGCGACGTTCAAATTGAGGGCGAAGATCTGATGCAAGTTGAAGTCAGCAATGATAACGGCGACGTGCAAATCCATAGCCTTAGCGGCACCGTGCTCATGATTCAAAATGATTCCGACGGCAATCCGATTTTTATTCAACAAAATGAGGACTCAAATGAGGAATATGTTTACCAGGAAAGTCAGGAGTATGAACTTGAGGAAGAGTACGGGGATAACGCCAAAGAACACGATGAAGACACCAGTCAGCATGACAAAAGTTAAGTGGATGTAATTGCAAATATGGGACCACTTTGTTTAAGGAAATAAGATGGCGGTTGATTATGAACAAAAGAGAGAAACGTGGGATAATTGATAATATCGACTCTCAACCATAGAATCGTTTCGAATTTCTTAAGAAAAAAGCATTTTGGAACGTTTGTTCTGCTGATATTGTAAGTCGGTTACTGTGTGACACTTGTATATACGTTTCGTATAATATTAAACATTTAATTAATTATTGATAGCCGATTAAACACGATGGATATATTTTATATGTTTGATTATTCAATTTTTTTTGCCATTAAATATGTAAAAAATTAACGAACTCATCGTCACTGTAAATTCGATTTCCGACGAATGTAACGCACTTTACCTTATTTTGTTTTCATCAAACATCCATTTTTCTCTGAATCCAGTATTTTTATATACTTATTCATCCTTCGAGTTCTTTTATTTATAATTTTACAATAAATAAATAAATTTTACAATAATAAATACTATTTATAATTTTACAATAAGTAAATAAATAAAGTCAAATATTATGAATGCCGTTAATAACATTTTCATTGCTAACGACGTTATTGAAATTCGTCCTATTATATTTATAATCTGTCATTCCAAATTGATTCCTTGTACTCTCTCATTTATAACCATATTGTGTGATAAACATTTATTGAATTATACCTCGTTATATCGCGATTCAATTGTTTTATCAAACCACGTTGTCTAATTTATTCATATATAAAAAGTGACTATGCTTACCTATGGTAAAATTTAAATAATCTCACATCAGAAAAACAAGGTAACACCATTTTGAAAAGACCAGTGAAAGAAAAGAAGCATGAAATTAATATACGTTTATGTGTACATAATGTAGCATACACGCTCTCTGCAAGGTAGAATGTATAGAATCCTATGGTGATGTGGTTTGACTAGAGGGATGCGAATTACGAAGTGGAATTTGATTTGCGGCGAAAGCAAATCAAATACAATCGATAGTCAAATTAGATTTATGCAAGATGATTATTTCCATAATAATGTATTTACTGCGTAAAATTCGATCGTAAAGTGTATATTGTGATACATGAAGTAATAAAATAATTGTATAAAGAAGTATATTATTATATGCGAAAAGAAAAAAAGAAGGAAAGAAAAATCAGCGTCTTTGGGTAGTTGATGATAAGGCGAATGTAGATTATTTTAACCAAATACAAAACTGAAATAGAAGTTTGAACATTTGTTCATCGAGATGAGATATAGTTTGAAAATATAAAAGCTTAAGTTTTGCCTCAGAAGACGAAATTTCCAACAGAGCACGAGCTTATTTCAAGCAAAGCAAACAACTTTTGCTAAACTCTTTGTTTCATACAATTTGTTTGTAGTCAAATACCAAATTGTGTAATGAAATGACAATTTGTTTTTGACAGTATATATTTATCTGTCCCTTTTTATCTCTTACTTTCCATTGCTATTATGACGATTTCTGTAATCACGTAAGAGCAAATCAAAAACGGATTATTGTTTCATTATTATTTATATGTAATTTTGTATGTTTGCAACCAAGATGTATATTTCTCTAATTAAACCGTTAACTTTTGCTTTAAAGATGTAATTATGTTCTATTAAATGTAACATACGAATTTCCGCATTCAAAGTTTTAGGTAAATGTATTAAAAAGAGGCAGAATATTTTATGAGTGAAACAGAATAATCTAAAATGTTATTATTTCCAGACTGTGAGTTATCACTATGAAACTTAAAGTGTAAGTTTTCTATCAATTGTCTGGAAATGTTTTAATAATGAAATATTATTTATTGTAATTTGATTCTGATTGACTAAGCTTATACCCAGCGACGACTTTTTTGGGGATACAAAATTCTGTTTTACTTTTTAAAACAAACGCTGACTCTTTTTTTTTACAACGACGCTTTGAATTATTAATGCGGGATAATAATCATAATGTATAATGCATTTATTTCATTTATATTTTACAAAAATTGAATAAGGAGGGGAATCGAAACAGAATTACGAATCCACGTGTATTATTAAGGTAATATTAATTGGTATTAATCCATTTAAGTTTATTGTCAAACCGCTTTTTGACATTAGTGAAAAATGTTATTCGAATCGAAACTATTTCACATTTATGATGCTGTGTAACACTTTTAATTCGTTTAAATACAATATTGATATGAAGTATCAATTTATATATCAAATGTTTTATTTCGTTCCTCGACTAGAACTACATTTTTATTTTTAAGATTTTGAATTTTAAAACAGTTTGCTGAAAATTTGTCTACTACTACGTCATCATTTTAAATAAAAATTAAGTTTTTTTACACCAGAAAAGATGATAAAAGTACTGAAACTCAAAATTGAAACTGAAAAAATAGATTTTTTATTCACTTGTTCTCATGTGTAAAAAATTTGTTTCTTTGCATTATTTTTGGTGTCTTTGTCTTTTAGGTTTTATCGGTGCCACATTTTGAATGTATTGGACGTTCGCGTCGGTAAGTCTTGTAAATCACATTAATAGGGAGATGTCATATTTTGATGTACAATACAAAACGAACGTCACACAAACAGGTACGTGACACAAAGACGATTTGACTATCACAAATGGGAAGATTGACAGCATTATTAAAATAATTTAAAAAGCTGCGCTTAGTCATCGCGCATGTGCCACAATTAGGCCGCGATGGTTCACGTGCTTTGCACACAATAATTAATCACAACGCGGCATTCACTTTCGCGTTACAGTGTGGATATTTATTTGCAAGAACGCTGTTGCGTGAAGTAAGTGATAAAAAGAAGCAAAGAAGACATGTTTTAAGATTCGTGCCATTACAGCCACCGTGCCGCAGCAATTCATTTTGAGATTTTTCAGCGTCTAGTTAAAAGACGTAAGCTTGGCCTTTTAACTAGACGTTAAAGTTCGCAAAGACTTGATCCTGTCTTAAGCCAAACTTATCATTCAATGTCAAATTTGTAATTTGACTTCTACTGACAGTTGACTGTAAGTTTTCTCCACTATTTATTTATGCATTTTTATCCTCCATCTGTTTGTTTTATTTATCCATTAATTTTTTGTAACTGTCATTAAAAATGTAATATTGCAATTAGAATAATGATAAAATAAAAGTCCAGGAAGTAATGAACATGTTAATCGTTTATCCTAATGCAAAAAAAAAAAATTGTTTATCATTTATCTATTTTTATATGCATTTATTTTCCTTTTGTTTATCTTTAATAAAGTAACAACATTGTTTATAAAATCACGGTAAAAAATTAAATAATTCCATATAAATATTCATGAACTTGATTCATTTTCGTTTTCAATTGGAACATATCTTATCCATCATTCACAGTTTTTATCTTTTTATCGAAATTCATTATTTGTATAGATTAATAATTTAGGTCACCATAATTTATCTAACATTTGGTTCCAATATTCTATTCGGATAAGTGTTACTCACTACGTTCAGGTGACTGTTTACACTTTCGCATAGTAAAAAGTGAAGTTTCAAAGATTGCAACGGTTACTATGAAATCAGTAATGGAAATAGCAATGTTTGGAACAGTGTCCATCAAATTACAATTAATATTTTACGTTGCAATTCATCATATTGTGGATTCATTGTTTGATGCTAGATGTTGCAAGTTTTACAACGTGTGCGCGTTTTTATTTAGTGTCAGCTGAACACAAAGTGTACACGATCAAGGTGTTTTTTCAATCCCACTTCCACATTGAAAATGCAGGTATTTTTTGTACAATTCATGACAATTATTTTATCTTTTGAAATATACCATGTGAATTGCTGAAAGTAAAAGATCTCATATAACTTCTTCTCGGAACACCATTTCTGTTTTCAAATATGCAAATATTTTATAATCGCTCAGTAATGGGAACAATTGAAGATAAAAATTGAAGGGACATAAAACAAAAATTAGAAATTTAATAATATTTAAACTGTTTTTTATAAAAAGATCACGTAATCAAGTATTTTGTAATTAATATTTTTTTGTTTTGCGATTTGACAATTATTTGGAAAATTAATTTTATTGAATGGTTTATCAGAATCTGTATAATTTAACGTTCAAACCATAAATCGAAAATACAAAAACAAATAACGCAATATTTTTTAAGAAGTATCTAATACAAGTATCTAACGCAATATAATTTAAGAAGTATCTATACTTACCTTAAAACAGGAATCAGGAAATATAGAAGCCTGAAAAAAATCTGCAGTTATCGTGTTATAACTGATACTTAATAATCGTTGCCCGTTAAATTTTTTCCTGTATTTAATACAATGCTAATTCCGTTTTTTTAATACATGTATATATATTTTTCAATAAAGGGAGTAAATAATGAAGACTCACCAGTAACGTCCCTCGACGATGGGATGCCAGGAACAAAAAACGAACTGACCTTTTTTTCCCACGGTGTCCATCGATGAATCCAATCCAAATCCAATCCGCATGATTTTGTTCCTTGAAGAAGCAGAAACAGTAGCAGAAACAAGTTATCGCTGATGGATCCTCAAAAACACTAATCACGTCGCGACGCAGCATCCCTTGGCGCCAAAACGACCGACGAAGGCGAGTAAAAAAACGCTATTGTAAATAAACATTGCAAACACTACAGCGAAAAAAGTTAAAGCCGTGTGCAGAAAAAGACTTCAACATTCGCGGCTCGGCAACTCTGCCTCAGTAAACTTAACGCGGCAAACCGACCGACTACTTTAACGAACCGCCGGAAAATAACGCAGGCGCGAATAATGGCGCGGCGACGGTGGCGCCGACGTAGCAACACTGCCGAAACGAAAGTTTGTGGTCGATTGAAATTAAACAGTTTGTCGCAACCGTAAAAATAATAACATTGACAGTAACTTTGAGCAATATTTTTTTTAATCAACGTTGATTAGAATTCGATGTCAATTAACCGATTTCAAACATTGAAGCATTGTTTTAATGGAATTTAATTAAAATTATTGTGATTGAATTCAACAATTATTACTGTTTGTATTTATATTGTACGTTCGCGATTCATTGGCCGAAACTACTGAGCCTGCTTGGGTGCAAACACAATCAATGTTTATATTGAGAAAGGACAAATCCGTTTACATTTTTTGATAAATACTTCGTTTTGTTTTTTTTTAAAAGACACCATTATATTTTTCGAACAACTAGATTATTAATCATAACATTGATTGTTTTGATATACGATGTTTATTGTTGATATTACTTTCAATTGCAATGATACGGTTAATACTAATTTCATAAAAAAACGGACAATGTCAATACGATTTTACAAACAGATCAGCAATTATAAATGCCAACAGTAATAATAGTTAAATTTAATTACAATAATTTTAATTAAATTGGATTAAAATAATTCTTCAATGTTTTAATAAAATCGGTTAATCAGCATCGAATGATATTCAACGTTGATTATGGAAAATATAGCTCAAGGTTACCGTCAATGTTATTTATTTATGTATTAATTATTATTGTTTTTATTATGTTATTGTTTTTATTATATTATTGTTTTTATGGTTACAATAAACTGTTTAATTTGAATCGACCACGAGGTTTTGTTTCGGCAGTGTTGCCGCGCCGGCGCCACCGTCACCGCGCCATTACGCTCGTTGCGTCATTCTCCGTCGATTCGTCAAGATAGTGGTCGGTCTGCCGCGTAAAGTAACCTGAGGTACGGTTATCGGGCCGCGACTGTTCAAGTCTTCTTCTGCGTTCGTTGTAACTTTGTTTTTCGGTTTAGTGTTCGCGATGTTTGTCTACATTAGCATTTTTTTCAGTTAGCTTCTAACGTAACGTTTGTCGGTCGTTTTGGCGCCAAATGATGCTGTGTCGCGACGCGATTGGTGTTTTTGAAGATTCATCAGCGACAAATTGTTCCTGCTCTCGCTTCTGCTTCTTCGAGGAACACATGCGGATTGGATTTGGATTGGATTCATCGATGGACACCGTGGGAAAAAAAGGTCAGTTCGTTTTTTGTTCCTGGCATCCCATCGTCGAGGGACGTTACTGGTGAGTCTTTTTATTTGTTCTCTTCCGTCATTGGAAAAAAAAAGAAAAACTGAATCACTATTGTATTAAATTCAGAAAAAAAATTTGAGGGCTAACGATTAATAAAAATTGAAAATAAATTATAGTTAAACATACAAATAAGTTTTATTTAAAATTAACTTTTAAAATGTAAAATTATTACAATTCTAATTCTTATTATTTTTTTTTTTTTTTTTTTTTTTAATTTTTGATTAAATCGGAATTTAATTGAAGGGTTAGATTCGTATCCCGTCGTGCATTAAAAATTCTATTTCTTCGATTATGGACTATTTTTATGAAACCAAAAACTTACTTAACTCGCGTATACATCACGCTTTTTTGTTATATGAGAGAGACCTAACAACTAAAGGAAAGAAAAAAATCTTTCGATAAGAATAGAAGCCATATAGTTCATTATGATTTCTTAAGACATCGAATTACTTATTCTTTTGAAATAACAAAAAGGATACATTTTAAAATCCAAAAACATTGTTCATTTTCAAAATTCTTTTCCGTCGGTTAATTATAACGAAATACAGTTCTTTGTGTCTCAGAGGTTTATGTTCAGAAATTCAACTGTAAGGATCAGGTAATATAATCTCTATTATCATTATTATTGTTATTGTTATTGTTATATTATTTTATTATTATTTATTATTTTTTGTTATTTTTATGTTGGTGCTACTAACCCTAAAAATAGTTTGAAAGACCCACATATAAATCATGAAAACGGCATAAATTATTACCCCACGGACGACCTGTACAAACCAGTAACTAATGCTCTAACAAATTTTTAAAATGCTAATTCAAAGCTAGTTTTCTGTGTTTTCTAACCCTTTTGGCTCGACAGAGTACACCCTACTGAGCCAAAAACAAAACAAAACAAAAACAACAACGGAAAAATCGGGAAATGAACGGAAACTCAATTTTTTCAACTTGTTTGTTTAAATCAATAATAGACTTACTCTGGGGTGTTAAAATTGACACTTTTTTAAAGTACGTTATTAATTCTTTCACTACTTTTTCCGCTCCCAGTAAAAGCAATGTTGCCACACTGACAGAAATAGGTCATTTTCCTCACTCGGAAATAAAATATCACATTCCACTCGGTAAAAACAATTTCTATGTTGGTAACCCTGCGAGCTACTAACTTATATACTTTTAAGAAAAAGTATGAGGTTCCAGAGAACCTCAAAGAGTATACAGACAAAGTTTTGGACTTAAAGGTCCAGTGAGAACCAAAATATGAAACCTTGATATTTTTCGACTTTTTGTTTGCTTGGGTCTAAAATAAAATTTTAATATGCCTTTTTGAACTCTAGTTTTATGTTTTTTTTGCATTGTTTGCTATTTCATTGAAGATAATATCGTCTCCAAATAGTTTTTGATTTTTTTTTATGCATTCAAAATAATATACAATATCAAGAAAATGTTTTTGAAATGAAATTCATTTTTCACACGCGCATTTTAATTCAATATACTTACCACTTGTTTAATGTTTTGACTTAAAAGACGCACGATACAGTGTTTCTGCATTGTACTATTTATATACGTGAATTTGGTGGTGGAAGTTTGCGCACGTAATTTCAGTGTCGTATTAATGCGCAGAACCGTCAGCTCGAACGCAAGTCGCGTTATTTGTTCCGAGGCTTCAGTTACCTTGAAGTTGTGGAAACCTTCAAATATATTTACAAATAACAATTTCGTTGATTTGTTTAGTGCCTTAGCGTTGGGAACTTTAAGTTTGAGAGGTTTCATTGTCGTGCCAAACTTCACGGATTGACATCTGTCACTCACCCAATCTGCTTGAAGTACTAAAATCCGAATATCGTTCATTCGCTCTTCCAAGTATTTAGACTGCTGCAGTCGGCATCTAGAATGTGCTTTTTTGATAACGAATTTGATTACACATGCACTTTTACGAATTCTTCATAAATTGCAACATTGTACACGAAATTATATTTTATTTCTAAATATAATTATGAACGACTCTTTTGTTTTCAATGTCCATGAGACCGATACAGTGTCTAAGAAAAACGCCGGACAAAATATTGCCAGTCAGCGTGCGAACTTGATAGTGCACTCAGAAAAATGTACCACTAAATTTTACTGTTTAAACAGTATTTGAGATGTATTAAGCATAAAATGGGTAGCATTTATTGTGCAAACACGACATTTTACTGTTGAAGCGCATAAAAATACAATGTCGACTGTTGTCTTATTTTTTAATTATATTTAATCCATACTTATTAACGGGCACTTGACGATACTGATCACACAAAGAATTAATATCATTTCTGAATTAATATCTACAGCTCTAAATCGTACTCCAATATTTACATATAACATTTATAGTTAGTAGGTGAATGCAACGTTCTTTTGTGTTTCGATGGGATCAGTGAACGACTATCGCCGGCATTGACAGCGATTGGGTTCGTATAATAAATAGCCTGATAAATGTTTGTCGATCCGTGACGTATTGCGTTAAATTAAAATTTCGCAAAAATTGCACTCGACTAATTATAACAGACCAATCGATTAATTTTCCCTTGTTAATTGTTCGCTGGGAGCGATAACCGAAGCGTTCAATGTTGCGGCGAAGGACAGATACGCCTCTGACGGAGAATGACGCGATGTAGAAAGCACCCACGGCCACGTACTTTTCCTCGTTTAATGGCTTTTCGGAGCAGTCATCTGACCGAGTGTCTTCTGACCGCGAGTCTTTCATTAAAGAAACCGTCGTATCTTTGGTACATTTTTTTAAGGGTGGTTTTACAATAGTTGACGTCGCAGTCAATTGACAACCGATTGATTGACTGAATAAACGATCATCGTACGACTGATACTGTCAGAAATGACAACATTTGAACATTCGATGAGTAGTCGTTAATTATACACGTAGACAGACATTTAGTCGTTTCTCTGTCTTTGGGATTTAACCAACTTTTTTTATATGATTTAAAGATTTAGAGGACGTTTTGTACGTACATAATATACGGGTTTGAAGTTAGACGAATTGTCATGAAAAACTTTTCTGTTTTCGTTGTAAAATCTCTTCATTTTAAGAGAAATATATCAATACCGATTTTTGTTGACTACTTTACCAACCTTTTATCATTTTGGGAAGAATTTGATCAGTTCTTTTGCAATTCGCATACCATTTGACTGCTAGTCTTTTTTTCATTTTACCCGCGCGATATCGATAACAGTGGACAGCTACTTGCTAAAGGTAAGGGTATCACACTTTGTCAATTTTCGGAAACAATAAGCAGAGATGGCGCTGGGAACGGTAGATGTGTAATACACGCTTTTTCAGCGCCATTTCTGCATATTGCTTTTAACTTGATGTCATAGTGTATCACCCCTGGCCAAAGGTGGCGCCCAAAAAAGTGACTTCCTTTATCCAAGAAATAATAATCTTATAACCGTAAATTTACTGTTTTCGAGCAAGCGAGTACTTTCTTGAATACAATATCGACGTTTTCAACGAAATCCATTTTTTACTTCATTTAATGAAAATGGATAAGAATATTCAACTCAGTTGAAACATTTTGTAAGAGTGAATGTTGACAAAATGATGCATATTCTGTTATATACATTGCAAATTTTACTATGACAGTAAGTAAATCTACGATCAAAATTTATTCCATCCTGCTCACTATCAAATTTATAACTTCAATTGTTTAATAGAAAGGAAGGGGGAACACTTTTAAATTCTCATCTCATAATTTTTAATTAAGTTCTGAACGCATAATTCCGGACTTTCGTTGTGTTGTTTTAATTTTCGTATGTTTGCAATATTATTCAATCACTAATTATAATTGTTGTGCAAAATTCGCATTATGTAAATTCTACTTAACTTATTACATTTTAACTACACGTGAAAAGTCTTTGCGTTGCCCTTCGTCTGTAAGAGTCTTGATAATTTTTTCGTGAGTATAATGTCGCGTCGATGTAGCGAGAGAGAATATTAAATAAAAGCGGTCACTTTTAAATTTATAATTTTATTTTTCAGACACACCGTTTACGTAATTGTTATGGAACGCGCGTCGAAAAAAAATGCGAAAAAACCAATTATAATTCACGTATTTTAATCGCGTGCCCGATAGATCTTTAATTCCGGCATTTAGTGTAGTATTTTGCATAATGCAGCATTGGTAGCTTCCAAGTTAATGGCGAATCATAACAAGGATACACCGAGCGCGGCCGTTTTTCGGGTTTTCGCAGACATAATCGTTTGTGTACGCCGACACAATTTAAAGACGATGTGCTTTTTCGTTCATATGATGTGCACGTTTTCATCGTAATAATGTCAATGGTGAATATAAAGGAACAACAATGGCAAGGTTGTGCGTGTTAGGAAAATGAAAACCGTTTTATGTGAAAATATTACCGAATAATAAATTATTGTTTAATTTTTTTGTAATTAATTAACGTTAATCATTTAGGGAATACTTTGAAATTGATGTATCTAAGTTTTTAATTTTCGCATTTAAATGTTAATTTGCATCTAAGATTCATTCTAATTTAAATTAAGTTGTTAAATTAAATAAAGTAAAATCAAATATAGTATACATGAACCACGTCGATTGGTCACGAATCAGTTCATTAAAAGTACTTGTTAGAGAGCTCAAAAAAAACAACGAATTGAATTGAAATTGAAATTTTCGTTTCTTCTTATAATATTCTCTATTTGCATAAGAATAGATAAATTTAATTATAATGATTACAATTTTGATTACATTTATGGCAGCATATATGCACGTATGCATATATGCGGCATATAATTTTTCGGGAAACCTGCATTCCGCATATACGTGTACAAACGTACATGTATATATGTAGTATATATGTGTCATCCATACAAAATATGTCTTTTTGTCCGGTTACTGTCTGGCGCAGCAGTGATTGTTACACCAAGAATTTTCTGCCGGGAAATCGTAACTGTTGTTGTTGAACACGAGTGATCCTTGTTTTGCGCAAACAGATCTGTGCGTCACAGCAAGGCAAGAAAACGATGGTTAATGTTCGGAAAACAATGACTCGTGTTGGCACTCAATACACGACACAGTGCTCAACACTGACAGAAAAATATTTAGCTTTGCCAACTATATTCGATAGCTTTCGAAGATTCTTAAACAGCATGAAAATATTGCTCGAGACAAGTAGATTCCAGTTGAATCTACAACCTGCTTATTAAAAGAACAATTTTCATTTTTGGCTCAACTATGGAACATAGTTCCCTGTTTTCAACTATATAATTAGTTGAACCAACTGTATGCATACCATCGTTTTTCTCAGCATAGTGATTTGCTGCGGTACGTGATCACTATGTTACCAATATAGCATGCATCGACAGAGTAATCAGCGCGCTTTGCAGCGACCACGTGACGCATACAATAAATGTGTTGGTATCGTCGCAGTACCGACTATCGCGCAGCATAACACTGAGTATAGCTTCATGCAGCAACGTCCAACGTCACGACGCGATTCGTTGCTGTTCAAACAAAGACCATTTTTTTAAATTACTTTTACGAACAGCACTAAATTCTGCGCGAAACAGTAATCACTCGTGTCCAGACAACACTACCGTTTTCAGCTATGACATTCTCGGCACATCACTCACTGCGGCAGTATTAAACACTATTGCAAGTAAAAACTAATACGTTGCATTTAATGAATGTTTTTCCTCGCTCGAAGATACGTTATATTATATCTCGTTATATTTATATGTCCTTCAAGTCGTGGTACCAACTATATTTTCTTTTCTCGATGGGAAAAATATTGTACTCAACTCGGTAAAATTGACTTTTATGTTGGTAGCCCTTCGGTCTACCAACTTGAATATTGATACAACCAATAGTATTTCAGATTTTCGGCGGGAAGTTTGAACAAAATTTGAAACGTGCGCGCTAACGTTGCGCAATGTATTAGTCGAAAAATGAGAGCTTCAACTTCAATTTGTTTTAATATTCAAACACTTTCATTTACGTATCTACAATTTAAAAGCTCGCTACCTTTACGTAGTAAAACGAAAGTTTTGCCACTGAAATTGTATCTTTTGTTATTTTGAATTTTCACAATGGGCTACCATGCTGCTACCGTTTGGTTTTGTCAGTAAAAAATTTGGTTTAATAATTATATTTAACAGAAAGAAAATTATACTTATTACACGTATAATATACGTATCTATACGTAATGTTCTATTTTACTAATTTACAATAATATTCATGCTTGTATTTGATAAAAAAAGGTTTCTTGGCTGTACATCACTAATATAATAAAAGTGAAAGGTCTTAGAGAGCTAATGAAAAGAAATACAGTTGACATCGGTAAAGCGGTATACTGGATGTTTCCGAGCGTAGAAATGCAAAGACCATATTTAAACACAAAGTAGCTCTGTCCTTGTGGAATGATTTGGCTGACCAACTAATAGCGATTCCAGAATTTGTCCTAGATGCAGGGAAACTGGTTGGTCCGGTTGTAGATGGATTGACTCTTGTATTTTATTTGCTTGTTCAACAATCTTGAAAAATGTAGAAATAATTATATTTTTTGACGCAATTCAAAACGCAATGCAATATACATTTTTTTGCCAACAGGTGTCGCGGTAATTGATGAGAAATTTTAAACGCGACTTCACGACGACGAAAGGAACGAAAAATTAATTGAAAACATAATAACATTTTACCAAAAAATAACGATGTACAAATAAACAAGAATGACAATAACGATGAAAATGACGCGCAAAATTTGGACGAAGCAACCAGGAAAATGATTCATTTTCTCATCAGTTTGAACTGCAAAATATTACTTTAATCTTTCCATCGCATTTCCCGGATGAAGACTGCGATTTCGCGCCCACTTGAAATCAAAGACGGTGTGAAAAAGAAAAATGCTTTGTAACCCTAACGCACTTACGGTAGAGTTGATTAAGTTGGTCTTGGACTGAAGAAAAATGTTTTAAATTGTCTTGTAAATTTCTTTATTTCCGCAATTATTCATGTTTTTCTACCTTCTAAATAATCCAACTTCTGACTTTGACTGGGCAACTAATTAACTCCCTGACGGTAATTAATAATTTATGAAAATTACACCTGCGAAACTGGCGGGGTGACTGACCCCGAGTACCGATTCCGAATTGCTGACCTCGACTATTGACGCCGAATAACTGACCTCGCGTATTCTTTTTATTGGGATATTCAAAGTATCTCACAACGAAGCGTTGTCCCTTCATCGCACTGATTATTACAATCGAGCAGTATAAACAAAACGCGTATCTTTCAATTATACCATGTTTGGAAAAATAAAGATAATATTTTAACAGAATAAAGGATGTGCAAAAAATGTGTAGATAAGTACAAACGTTATATCTATTAAGTACGCCACATTTAAGAAAAATAAAGGTGACGTTTTAACAGATGAAAAGGATATTTGAAAAAATGTTTATCTACTGAAAAATATGATGAGTAGAAAAAAAATTGAAGGTAGCATTGTGATTTAACTATTCAAATGATACAATAAAACAAATATTTTATGAAATATTTATTTAATGAAATAAAAGGTTGGGGGCTTTCGAAATAATAATTCAATCAATAAATACTGCTTGAAAAAACATTCGATTAGTCAAACACGAATATAAACTTTTGAGTTACTCGTGGCAAATAATGCACAGGAGAGTTTTGACTTTTCTATTTCGGGCATATCGAAATTGAAAATGTTTTAAAAATTACATTAAAAAACATACAGAACAACCAATTGTATGATCGACAACATAATCGAACGTTGAAAATAAAAATTAAAATAATATACATCGAAAGATCTGAATACCGTAACACATGAAACGTTCTGCGCGTCGAAACGCTACTGAAACATCATGTGCAAATTTGGGTAGTGAAAGTTGGCGCGCAATGTTCCAGCAGTGTCTCGATGCGCAGAATCGTCAGGAAAGAGCGCTTGACGCGTGACACTTTTTGGTAAAAGGTTATTTATTTCACGTACATTTAATAACTATTTTACACAAAATATAAATTAGAAAACGTATAAGCTGCGTTTAGTAAATATCAGCTTCTCTCTTTTTAGTTTCAGCGTAGTTGAAACTCGTTTGTTTCTTCGAATTGTCTTTTATCACGTTGTTTAAGTTTATGACAGATTGCGATGGATGTTTTGTTGACAACAAACGAGTGCATTAAGAATTTGTGTACAAAACATTGTTACCGAACAAAGCATGTTTCTTCTCGACAGCGATTCGCTTCCTCTTTGAATTGAAAGTCAAAGTTCGCCGAGTAGAAAACAAAGTAACGGAAAAAGGTCGTCGTTCCTTAAAATGGTGCGCGTCATCTTCTTCCTCGTGTCTCGTTTCGCCAGCGGTACGGATCGACCGGCAATTGAAGGAGGACAGACTGCATCTTTCTCGCGCCTGCATTGTGCCATTCGGTGTTGCCAGATTGATAAATTTATCACTTTTCATACAACTTGCATTCAAATTCAATAAATTTTCAGTTAAAATAATTACATTTCGATATAATATCATCGAATAATTAAATGATGATATATTTTTTCTAGGTAAACAAGATTATTTATTTATTTATTTATAATGTACAACAAGTACCATACGTACATAACATACGGACTTGAACTTGGATAAATGTTGATAAAATTTATTTGCTCTTTTCTTTGCAAAATTTCTTTAATTCAACAAAAATACATCAATATTGATATTCATTGACTTAACTTTAGTGTTTCGTTCATTTTTTGCAATTTATAAACACAAATTGTACAATAATTTTTCCAAGTTCGAACTCATATTATGTACATACACAACCTCTTGTTCATTATTTATAATATATACAGTGAGAAAAATAATAGTTAGCACAATCAGCATATAGTTGGCTCAACTATATTCATAGTTGAATACGGCCAACTGTATTTCATAGTTGAGCCAACTATGTAAATTGTTCTTTTAATTAGCAGATTGTTAATTCAACTAAAATTTAGCTGCTCTGAGCAACATGTGTAGTTTATTTAACAATTTGCAACAACTATTTAATATAGTTGGTAGAGCCAAACATTTTTCTGTCAGTGTATATTTCAAATAATTCTTCGTGAAAACATGAAAAAATTATTTAAAAAAGCAAACAGAATGAGTAACAATTTTATTACGTATTAATTGCAATTATAATTACCTGGTTAGTTGAGTTTTATCATCTTTAAAAAGAATGTATTGTATCAATTATAAGGAATGCAAAATTTTGAATCTTGCCGCGCATATTTTTTCTTAATAATAATAACAATAATAATAATAATAATAATGATAATAAAAAATGCTAAAAATATTATTCAGCCTTATCGCAGGATAAAGAGTCGCCGCGATCGCCGGTAAGAGCACTCGTCTACGGCGGCTTCGCTAATTCCGCGAAATCGTCGAAACAATGTTCGGGTTAATTCGCGCGCTCGAATCATCCGGCTCTTTCAATGCCTTTTTTGTTCCTCTCTTCGGTTTTATTTTTTCCCTCCTTTTATCCCGGCTCAAGTCGGGGGAGGAAAAAAGCGCGAATCTTGAAGAATCCCCGACTTTCGGTAGATGGAGTACACGGCGAATCGTGCTCCTTTTATTCGCAAATCATTCGACCATCGCGAGGGACGCGGCTCGCCGTGCGTTCTCATTTCCAAGGAAAGTAATCGCGTTATTTGCACCGAGCAAAATATGTTTGAGGAGAAAAGCACGAACTGCCGTTTGTACAGTGAAACAGAAAAATTAATTCAAAACGAACTTATCGTGATTGTCTTTTCTTTTTAAACAAGTTTCGCAAGTGCTGTTTGCAAATTTTATTTCAAGTTTAGAATTGTTTTGTATCATTTTCGTAACATTGGTATTTAATTTGTGGTCAATGTTAAAATTCATAATGAGAAAAATATAATTATTTTTATCATCATTTTGTCGGTATTAAAGTAGTTAAGATGGAATTACTTTTATATTTATTTTAATACATAGCTCTCAGCGATGGACGGAAATTTAAGACATTATCAGACGACTAATATTTAAACGCAAAAACAGGTGGCAAAACTGGGTCCATTCGATGTATAAAAACAACTCTGCATTTTTGGTGTTACGTATTAATTTAATACTACATAATTGACACATACAATATTACTTGACAAATCAGGTGGATATAAAAAAAGAGTTGGAAAAATGAGGCGAGAAGAAACAAATCTGAAATATGCATCAAGTTGCGCAAACAATATTTAGCCTAATTAACTGACTGTATGAGAGACAGAAACACTGATTTATTCAACTTTATGTCTAAAGTTAAACATGTTATAAAGCTGCATTTATATAGTCAATGCTTTTATGTCATTTTTTTTTGCATGAAAAATATTTTTACTTAAAGTAATATAAGTCACGTGTTAATCTTTAATCAGTTGAAAAGGACCAACAACTTGAAAGCTAATTTTTTTAAATTGCATTATTTTGAAAAGAAAAATTGAAAACCAAAAACGTTTGATAAAATAGATACTAAATATATTTTTGTTAATTTTTCACAATGGATTATCGCGAAGCAAAAAAAATTATTGATTGACAAAACATTAAAGAAAATCATCTGATTAGTAATCGATTTTCTTCATTTTTTTGCGTTTCTCAAAAAATAATATACTCGCGCGAAACGACCAATGATGTTTGGCGGCATTGTCGCCAACATCACTTACACGAACCATCAATCCGCAAGACAAAAGGTCGTTCATCATTTTTTTCATCCCATGATTTATTCATCGGCGATCATTCATCATTGATCACACTCAACAAATTACCACTCATCCATAAATTTGTCATCGTTCATTGCACGCTAATAACTGCAAATCGGCCATTCGGCGTTCATTACTTGTCCTAAAATCGATCGCGGAGTAATTAATAAGGGGACTTTTAATCGCGGCATAAAAGTCCTCCCTCGTCGCGGATCAGGCCTCGCTCTCGGATCGACTTTCAAGCGCGAAAATAGGAGGGTCGAAAGAAATCGGATTCGACGTCAGTAATAACGAACAAAAGGCGGAGGGTGAGGGGTCATTGAAAAAGTGAAAAAGAGAATGCAAATAATTGCAAAAATCCGACGACACGATCGAAGATCTGGCGTTGTCGGTGTTAAATTTTGATTTTAACTTATTGTGAAGTGTATTTTGCCTTGGGGTGAAATGTGTCATAGAAAATGTTAATTTGACTATAAATTTGTATACTTAATTGTGAAACATTTACAGTTCATCCCTAAATCGTTTTCAACTCCTACGTGGGAGTGAAATTATTATCTCAAAAAAACCCGTGAATTTAAACTCTAAAATCATATCCACCTTAAATCTCAAAGTCCTGCGTATTATCATTGACGAAGATCCGTTGTAAAGGAAGTGTAACTTTTTGATTCTTTCCACTCCGCGATGGGAGTGAAATTTTGTGAGCGAACAAGCAATTTTTACGTTCAAACTCATTTTTGCCTTAAGTCTTTTAACTTCGCTTATTTTTAGCAGCGATAATTCTTTGGTGAAGAGACTTAGCTGACTGATGTGTTTTCACTCCGCAACGGGAGTGAAATTTTTCACACCTAAAATCATTTTGATTGAAACTGACACGATAAGCTTGTTCTTAACATCGAAAATTCGTTGAAAAGAAAATTTAACATTTCACTATTTTTTCACTCCATACTGGGAGTGAAAATTTTTACACCAAAATATTTGTACCTTAAACCTCACCACAATTACTCTCGTTTTAACCATCGAAAATTCGTTGAAAAAATGTATTTTTCTCAATATTTTTCACTCCGTAATGGGAGTGAAAAATTTTGCGTCAAAATAATTGTTTCTTAACCCGCACAATTTTCAACATAAAAAAATTGTTAAAAAAGGAACTACTTCCTCTATGTTTTTTCACTCCGTAATGGGAGTCAACGTTTCTTTGTGAAAATCATTTCTGCCTTGAACCACACAATTACGCATGTTTTTAACAGTGAAGATGCCTAGAAAGAACGGTCGTTGAACGCGCCAGAGTGGCTGGCTCGTCGTTGAAACGTCGTCTCGGCTTCGCCCGCGGGCGAACGCACGCAAAACCGAGTGCGTAATCTCGTTGGCCGGCGATGCGGGGAGCTGTATCACTGCGTGCGCGGCTCGCGCGCAACATTTGATCCGTCGCAAATGAGAAAGTAGTTTCATCCACGGCACGTCAATATCGAGAGGGTCCGATCGCAATGGCGAATGTTTTTCACTGATTTCACGTATGGCTTCGTCATTTCGGGAATATTCGCAACGGTGATTGATGTTTAATATAAATGCGGTAGCCGGGGCGATAAAAAAAAAAAAAGATATATATTTCACGGCAAGGGAAAAAAAGAAAATGTACTGAGCAATCAGTACGAATTTCGGTAACGTTCGTCAATGAATATTTATGTACCGATATCACATCAATAACATTTCCAAATATTTATTGCACGACGAAATCGAAATTTAAATACTTTGTTTTCAAACATTTAAAGTCAATTTGATTGTCGAATGCATTCATTAATTTGACTTTAAATGTAAAAAAAATGCATTGTGCAAGAAGTTTGCAACGTTTATTTGCAACGAATTTTTTCGTTGACCGACAATAAAAATTAGAACTTAAATTTATACCAGCGCGATAAAAATGACATAATTAACTTTTTCGTTTACTTTTTTTGTTTAGAAATATATGATTGTTGATTGAACATTTATTGAATTTGGAATTCGTTGCAAATCAACGTTGCAAACTTCCTGCGCATAAAAAATGCTGAGGATTGGAATTCGTAGTAAAAAAATCTCGCACAAACGCAACAAGGACTTTACCTTCGAATTTTGCAAGAATTTTTCATTCGTTGATAATACTGTCGGTGCCCCTTCTTTTTCCCTTTCACTTCTTTTATCTGTCGACTTGATTCAAATTTCGCCGCGACGATTGAAACTGCTATGCATTTTTCATTGTCACTGCGCTGATTAAAAAGCCAGCAATTAAGTTAAAACCGTGGCAAGACGTTGAATGAATTAATTATTGCACGTTAAAAAGATTAAATTTTTTGCCGCGTTCTTTTGACGTGCCAAAGGATTACGGACGGACAAAGTTTGCGCGGTTGTTTTTGATTCGCGAATATTTTAATTGCTGTTAATATTTTAATTTTCCATCGTAAGTTATTAACGACAAACGTTTTTCAAACGACAAACGATTGAAAAAACGGCGTTTTTTGCGATGAAACGCTCGCGAGTTTTATACTTCTAAACGAAACGTGTTTGAGTTGGCAAAGAAAAAGAGTATTTTTCACGTGAATGATGTGATACAAAGTTTTCAAAAATGAGAAAACAATTAATTGTTGTTATGTAAATTAGATCGTTTCTCTCGCTAAAACGTAGTTGAAAATTGAAACACAGCCACCGTTTCGTAATACAAATGAAGCCACGTGGAAATAGTATATCAGACTAGATCCAGCGCATTCCCTGTAATGAAGTCATGCGTGGAAGTTATTATGTCGATATTTGATTAAATTATCCGATTTTGTAGGCAACTTCACATGAGTTGTTAAATTTAAATTAATTACACTAATGAGGTGCGATTTTAAGATAAAGTCGATGCCGATGTGCTTTGATAATAATCAAACATTATGACTCACATTAATAATTCGAATTAACCAGTCGCTATTACCGTCTACTTTGTAACGTTGCGAATTACGTCGATGCGATGCGCGTTAAGAAAATAAACGTTAATTATAAAGATAATCATAAAGACGAGTAAAAGAATTACATTTAATGGAACACGTGAAAGAATACATTCATGAAAGAAATTTGGTAAAGTTGGCGAAAAAAGAACAAAAAAGGCGGTAAAAAAAGAAGTTTGAAAAAGTCTGATTAAACTATCCGTTTCACAAAAATCTTAATCTTCGTTCAAAAATCACCAAATTTTGCTATTATTTTCTTCGATTAAAATGTGCTTGAAGTTCGCCACGTGGCATATTGCCATACATTTTGAACTTAGAAAATTTTCTAAGTTCAAAAATTGAAACCGATAATTTTTTGTGTTAATGTATGTTTTTCACTATGTTTATTGTTGTATTTGTCGATTTAGTCGATTTCAATAGTTGAACATAGAAAATTTTCTAAGTCAAAAACGTATGGCAATTTGCCACGTGGCAAAGTTCAAGCACATCGATTAAAACCGAGTTTTATCCTGACAAGACATTTTTTTCTTGACTTATTCACTTAGTATCTTGGATCAAGGAAACTTTTCTTGGCTCAAGAACATTTATTCTTGGCAAAATATCAAAATACATTTTGTCTTGAACCAAGAGAATTTTTCTTCACTCAATTTACCCTTTTTGTGAGTGTTAATTTTGCTTTTGAATTTTCAATTCGTAACTTCGTTGAAGGTAGTCGCAACAATTTCTCAACATATCTAGATTATTCCGAGCCGACGTGGCAGCGGCTTATTATTAAAACGACGTATCATTATATCCGTAGCAAAGTAAAAGGATCCCGCAAGGAAACGTGCACGGATCGCCGCAATTAATAGCTATAGGACTTGACTCGGAGTGTCGTGTCGCTGAATGGGCCGTAATTCAGGTGCTCCGTTTCTTCTGAATAGACCTTAATTTTGACTCGATGACGCGGGACACGTGCTTCCTCACCCCACGCGTCTTTTGCAAGCTAATGTCGTCGGCGAATAAAGAAATCGTGCGACTTCGCGTCTCGAATTCGGTTGGTTAATCAGGTCAATCGGGAGGCAAAGTCCGTGTGTTTATTTACTCGGAGCAACTTTTCCGTATAATTATATTATATATAGTTTAATCATACGTTTTGAAATCAATCGCAATGTTGAGATTTTCGTTTTTTTTTGACATTTGAAGTAAGATGTGACAAAATTAGTAAATAACTACACGGAGAGAAAAATCCTAGTATAATCTGTTTGGAAATTCATTACAAATTACTAGACTGGTTTGTTAAAGCGGGAACAAGTCACAAATCTTTTGCTTTTTATTAGACCGTCTAGTAAATTCTTAAACACTCATTAAAAATATTAAGTCACTTTGTCGTTGTTTTTTATTGCATTTATCTGACGAAATTTACTTTGTGTTGAAAAATCCAATG
>JABFOV010001082.1:0-24841 GCA_022817685.1 Aradophagus sp. ZL-2020
AAGTAGACATGCCATAAAATTGAATAACAATGAAATGATTGTATTTGAAATCTCAAATTTCACTGGTTAACATTTAAAATTTAATATTAATATTTTTCTTTTGAAATTACAGATTTTTTTTACAATCTACTGTAATAAAAATAATGTTTCAGTAACTTTGCAATTTTATAATGAAAAAAAAAATTCTAAACAATAAAACAACAGTTAATTGTCATAACTTTTTTTTAGTGTTATCGTCACACGCCAACGAGAAACGAATTACCTGGAGGAAATCGCAAGCCTTGGCCACAAAAGGGTACGGGTCGAGCTCGACACGGAAGTAGAAACTCACCCCTGTTTTTACACGGTGCCAAAGCTCACGGCCCCAGATCCCACAAGACCTACTTTTATATGTTACCGTATCACACGCGCATTTTTGGATTAACGTCAATGTTTTCCATCAAATTGGCACAAGATGATTTGCGCATCGTTCCCAATTTGGATCTTCCCACCGATGATCCTAAATACCTCTCTGAGTTAATTGAAGCTAGAAAATGGGGTCCTTCGGTGTTGTTTGCCGACGCCGATGACGTTTTCCCTGAAAAAATTGCCTTAGCTGCAGAGAATTTTGGACATGTTAACCTTATGCCAACATATGGTAACTCATTTATCTTTATTTGATGAGAAAAAAATTATGGAGTTGAAGTTTCCAACGTTTATTAATAGACGAAAATTAATTATACATAATTTAGTAACATGTATTGTAATCAAAAATGAAAAAATTATATTCTCAGACATTAAAATATTCTAATTTCTTCTTGTAAAATTATTCAATCAAGAAATACTATTATTTCTTTGAAGAAAAGTATATCATATTTTATTTTCGTTTACTAATAAACGTTGAAAACTTCAAGAACATAAAAAATTGATAAAAATTGATATAACGTATATAATACAATCAAATCTTGACTATCTATCTTAACTGGAACATGTCACCTCCCACCTAGCTGGGAAAAAAATTCCATCTCCTCTTTTAGTTAATGTGACCAGAATCTGCCTTGTCTTGCGCATAGACACAAGGTAAAAGCAGACTCTAAATGATAAAAGACGAACAATGTTTGTATTATGTTTTGAATGATATTTTGAATTTCGCGCACTTTTAATTATAATTGATCGAACGTTAGGTAAAGTAGAAATCAAGAAGAGTAGGGATGAAACATTTGAAAGGAAGCGATAGCTAGTCACATTGGAGCGATTCATGAACGACAATTAGCCAAGGTTTGACTGTAATCAAATATTCAGAAGGATAAAAACTTTGTGATTTGTGGTTTTAACGGCTTACCCTTTTTATAACTTTTGGTGAGACTGAAGATAAAATTGTCTTATTTCCTGTAAGCTTAATGATAATCGATAATATTAAATCCCCAAAAATATTACATAAGTCTTTAAAAAAGAGAAAATTGAATTTCATTTTCAAATATATTATTATTGTTGCAGGATTAAATGTATATAGTATGCTTAAGCATGTGACTTTGGTCTTGACTGAGAAAGCTGTTCGCAAAATCGAGGAAAAAATATTGTATTGTCTGCATAAACCAAACAAGCGATTAGAGATCACTAGCTTTAAAAAGAAATTAAATCAGATATAAATGTAGTTTTATGTATTATATGGAAATAAACATTTTATGTACAGAAGATGTGCTTATTAATTTATTAGGCCTAAAATTTGTGTGACTAAGTTATGCAGTGAGTATAAAATGTGCTATAAAAATTCATTATTTACATCATATACAGTTGGCAATCTATTTATTTACAGTAACATTATATACAGAGACGTAGAACATGGGAAAGACATTTTACTTGAAGACATTGATTTTAGAGACTTAATACAATATATGAGAAAGATGATGCATGGAATGTATTATATTAAAAACACTTTCTTCGTAGAGTGGCTAAGCTTGCCGATTTCTGTATAGTAGGCTGCAAAATCAAAAAATTATGTATAATTTTAAACGAAATCAAAAAATTACATTAATATTGATAGAAAGATAAATTACCCTTGGAACAGGATCAGTACCAAGCATTTTCTCACGAATCTCCCATCGAAGTTTTGAATGACGATCTTCGCCTGGTAAAGAAAGCTGTTTCCATTCTTGGTGATATTTGTGATACAAAGCTACAGGATCCGATTTCTTGCTAATTAAGCTCTGTTGCGATTCTGTTTGCAATTTCCAAGGCCGAATAACTAAAAAAAGAAAGAAAATTAAATTAAGAAACTCATCAGTTACATACAAATAAATTCAATCCAACCAGATACAATTTAAATTATTTTGTCTAAAGTGAATTATAACTTATTTTACAATTTAATCTTGAGAATTATAATTTATTTTAATTGTATTTAGTTGTAATTCAATATGCTGATAAAACATTAGACTGTAAGTAATTACAGTTCAAATGATGTTAACAAAACAGTTAAATATAGTATGTAATTGAAAATTAGTAATTAGGAAATTCCTGATGAAATAAGCAAATTGGAGAAAATTACCAAACAGATTTTTAATTGTAATTCATTGAACTTTTTCAATTTAGAATCAGCTAGGGAAATGGTCTTATTATAGTAAATTAAAATATTACAATTGTAAATTTCCAATATGCCATAAATAATAATTAAAACCAATTTATTCCAATTCAGTTTTTAAAGTGATAGTTCATTTAAACTGTAATTTGTCAATTTTGATTAGACATAATGGATTGAACTTGTAATGTATTATCAAAACCAATTACATGATTTGGATCTTGAAGAACTTCGTTGAGTGTCTCTTGTTCTCGCAGAATCAGTAGCAGCACTTCTTGTTCTCCTTCTAGAACTTCTTGATGTTTTTGGCGAATCATTCACATTTGTCTGACAGACCTCATCAACTTTTTCAATTTTATCTTCGTCATTCAAACATCTTGGTTTAATTTTGATTGGTATTTTTACAGGAACTTGTCTTACGCTTAACTTTGAAAATTCCTCGAGAACGTTGCTCTCAGTCGATTGCTTCTGCAATTTCACTCGCTCATTTAATCTCACTTGCTCATTTTTGTTACTCGGATAATCGCTCGAAGATTCCACAGATCGATGATCTTCGCTGTTGGAAAATCTTCGTTGCCGATTTTCCTTATCTTTGGAAGAATATTTATAACGAATCTTCACAGACGAAGTTTCTCTCGACGTCACTGATCCCGAAGAGATGTATTCCGACGATTGTGATTCTGAATTTCGTGGTCGCAAAATTTCATTCAAAGATTTTTGTCTGCTTCTTAGTTTCGCTTTGGCTTTGTCTTTCCACTCTTGCTGCTCTTTTTGCTTGATTTTTCTGTACAACTTTAGATCTAAAATATTTATTATTAATTTAATTGCAAAATAATTATTTTTTTATACATGCAGGTGTTGTGTTTCTTTTTTTTTTTTTTATTCTAACAAAAGACTTTTATTAAAATATTTTTATTTATTCATTTATTTATTTATTTATTTTGAACTTAATAACCCTATTAACAAATAATATTAAATAATATTCTAGGTATCTACTACGAATGTTATAATATTCGTAGTAGATTCTTAGGATATTATTTAATATTATTTGCTTACAGGGAAATATTATAATTTAAATAAAAATATATTGAGAAATTGTCAAGACAAAATAATTTTTAAAAAGTACTTCAATATAAATTAATCTTAGTATACAGACATTAAATAGGTTAATAAGTGAACTTTACATTTATAGAATAATAATTTATATTATTATTATTTTCAACAATTACTTCCCGTTGTAAACGTCAACAAATCAATTTTCTTTCATGGTCCAATTTTAAAAATAATTATTATACCTTTCATAAACAATTTCAATTGTGGCGCTGTAATGCCGACAAAGCCGAGGGAATTTAAAAACGTCAAAACGTCTCTGGGATCGTCTTGAATGCAAGACATTTTTCACAGAAACTTCCACCTACGAAGAATGAAAACAGTCACGCTGACGCGGACGTTGAAAAGCGTCCGAACTAACGCCAGTCAGGAATCAAAAATGAGGCTACATTTCAGCATTGTTTACCACTTTCCTTTCGACAACAACAGCAGATAAAAACGTAGCGTTCCCTAAAATGCTCCAAAAACTTTTCCTGTGACAGTTGTGTAAGAGCGAGTGAGACAGCACATTTGCTGTCTCGGTCCTTGTCTTTCGGGCGAAGAAGCACCAATTATCTGTCTCTCTCAATCGTATTATTTTTCATTGGTAAAGAAAGGTGGAAGATGCGGGCTTTAAAATTAAATGGCGTGGAGAAGCTCGCTGATTGGTTGTTTCGAGGTCAAAGATGATTCCCGCGCTTTTTTAAGTTATTTATGAATAACAATTTTTCTTTGTTGTTTGAGTGAAAGTAAATTATTTCACAATTGTTATTTTATATGATATAATATTATATAGATACAAAATATAAATAAATTATTTAATATAACTTATTAATAATAAAAATGTATTATATTATCTATATATATATAATTTTTTAACTGTTTAATTTTTACTTTTTTTAACTTTATGTAATTTATATAATTTATATAAATAAAAATACTATTTTTTTAATAATTTCAAAAACAAACAATTTACAAAAACAATACAAAAAACACGAAACGACAAACAAAAATACGCAAAACAAAACAGTAAACAATAATATTTTTGAACAATAAAAAAAAACGATGAACATTTGACCGTTGCATCTGCGCAAATTTGAATGATCCGTTGACGTATGAAGCGCTCCGCGAATCACGCGGCGCTCTCTAATCCAGCGCTCGTGATTGGTCGACGGTGTATACATCAATACACGCCGTTGCTCCGTCGTCGTTGATCTCTTTCTGCGGCTTATTTTTCCAAAACTCCACTTCTCGGAGTAAGTCGATCAAAACTTGCCAACGCACGCGAACCCGACACTATGTGGCCGCAGGAAAATATCTTCTTGTTCGTTCCAAACATCATTGGTAACGTATCCTTGCAGCTTTTCGTATATCAATTTACACTAACATTTATCTAATTAATTGGACCATTGTTCGCAGGAGGATAAATTGTTGCAATATTATTTCCTTGTTTTCAAAACAATGTCGCTGTTTACTTCCAACTTTTTTTTTTAATTGTTAAATCAACTGGGCAATTGAATTAAAAACATTTATAAAAAAAAGGAATTCAGTTTGAAAACAATTTTAAAGGATTAATTAAATATAATTTTTCTATATAATTAAGGTCAAGAAACATATTTGTATTTCAATTTTTGAAGATTATTTTTATGTTTGTTTATTTTTATATGCATGAATTTATGTCATTTTATTTTTTTATAAAGTGACTTTTTTTGTTTGATTGATTGACTGATCGATTGATCACAGTAAATTGCAATTAATAAGTTGTTAAAATTTACACGCGACGTTTAATAATATTCAGATTGTAATGTTACTTCTGAATTACATAAACTGAAATATAATCATATCTGCATTTGAGGGATTTCATTCATTCATTGATTTTTCGTTCACTTATATCTCTCCGAATGATTGTGTCTTGTTTGTTTCATTGTATTTAATCATGAGATGAAGTTTAAAAATATGTAATAATGCATTAAATCAATGCATAAGCTAATTTTATCAACTTAAAATGATATCTGCAAATGTTTTAGAAAATTGAATTAAATTGAAAGAATGTTGACTTTTGATATTTTCTTGTCAATCAATTACATAAAAAAAAAAAAAAAAAAACTGATACCACATTTATATGGAACGCAAGAATGTCAAAAAGAACAATAAAAATATATATGATTATATAGTTTGTTAAAATACTTTAGATTAAATAGATTGCAACAAATAAAAAATAATCAGGGGTCAATTTATGAAATTTGATTCTGGATACAAAGGTGACATTTTAATCGATTGAAATTAGTTTTAAATTAAAAAAACGAATAATTAATGACAGTGAATAATGAAGAAGTCAATTTTTTCGATAAAATTATATCTTTTTATCAAAAAGAAATGTATCTTTTCCTCTCACTCTTAATCTTTAAACTATTATTATTATTATTTTAATTTATATTTCTAAATTTTATGATTTTTCAATTCAGTCTTGAATTTCAATCCAGTTTTGAATATATTATTTCGTTTATTTTAATTTCAGTAAACTAATGACAAGTAATTTTTAGGATACGGCCGAGTGATCCTGGCAATTATATCTTTCTACTATATGAGGACTCATTACGTCATTGCAACATGGTGTTATATTGTGAGCGCACTTTTGGATGCGATCGACGGTCACGCAGCACGGTATTTCAACCAGAGTACCAAATTCGGTGCTATTTTGGATCAGCTTACCGACCGTGTTGGGACAATGTGTCTGCTGGTCACGCTCAGTCACTTTTATCCAACTTACATGTTTTGGTTCCAAATGAGTATGGCCATTGACATCGCTTGTCACTGGATCTACTTACACACGTGAGATTTGTTTTATTTTTTAATTTTGCAAATTATTCTGTCTTTTCATCATTAATACAAAAAAAAGATAAACTAATCATACATTTGTTTGCCTACATTATAAATTAAAAGTAACTTCAATATTGAAATGTATTTAAAATTTTCAATAAATAAAATGCACTGTGAGTCTGACATTAAGTTATCTTATCAGCGAATGTATCTGATAATAAAAACTATTCTAATTTGTGTGAATAATTAAATGAATTTTGTGGTGTAAATAACGATGCCATTATTTTTAGTTCACTATTGCAAGGAAAGACTAGTCACAAATTCATCGATCTCTCTGAAAACCCAGTTATGCGAATCTATTACACCAATCGTAAGGTTTTGTTCATGATGTGTGCTGGAAACGAAGCGTTTTATGCAGCTCTGTATCTCCTGCATTTTACCGAAGGACCTATGTGTAAGTCATTCATAGAAAGTAAAAAAAAATACATTTAAAACGAAATATGACAATTAATTAACTATCATCATTTCTCGATGATACTTTCGTTAAGAAGAATTGATTAATTAATGTTCCTGTCGTTATGTACAATCATCTCACCATTTTTGTTTTTTTATTTCAGTTGCTGGTATCAGCTTAATCAGAGCAATATTGCTCCTGTCAGCACCAATCGCGATAGTAAAAACTTTGATTTCACTGCTGCACGGATATGTTGCCGCCTTGAATCTCAGCATAATCGACGTGAAAGAACGAGCGCAATTCAGGAAAAGCCACTAATCTGTAAATCAGAAATACTTGCAATCCTGAACTAGTCCCGATCCGATGTGATAATCACAAGAAACCTTCCATTTCAATTCCAAATAGGGTGACTAAAACTAAAGAGTTGTTTAATTTCAAATGAACATCTTTTTTTTGACTTTCATTTCTTAACTTTAATTTTGGTTACCAATAAATACTAGTAAAATGGATACCAATATTTAGCTTACAGAAAAAACAATGTTTTTGTACAGTTTTATTCTTTTAGATTTTTGTATTTGTTACAAAGGAAAATATTTTTATAAATAGGTATCTATTTTTGAAACTTGCAATGCAACTTGATCATAAAAACGCAGCGACCTTGACCGAAATGATTTTTTGATTTCGGTTTCAGTTCTGTTGTAAAAAGTAATTTCAATTTCCGTTCTGGTTTTGATTCTAAATTAAATAAGAATTTCGTTTTCAGATTTCATATTAATATAACTTGATTTATTGCAATAAAATACTATTGGATAATAAATTAAGAGTACTAAACATTGGTTTAGAAATACAGTTTAAAAGTTTTTGTTGATTGCTAATTGCTTAAATAAATGTCATATTATATGAACAAAATTTACTATTCTAAACCAAAATTAAAACCGAAAAAACTGTTTGTCTTCAGATCCAATTTGGTCTGGATTCCTGTACAAAAAAAAAAAAAAAAAAAGAACAAGTCAATTTAAGGGAAGAATCTCTTTAGTTTTTGATCCCTTAAATGTAATCATTGTAGATGTCCTGATCCCCATTTTCTGGGGATATCTATCTATAATAAACAGGGTGTGATAATGAACCGCGTTAGGGGAAAACATGCTTCACCATTGTTTCTTTGGTGTACGGTTACTTACGAAGGTATATTTTAATGATGAACTCTTCCAAGCCAATCAACGTATATTTATAAGTTTAATTGTTAAGGTAACAAAATGCGTTATGTTTTAAAATAACGCGTTAAATATTGCGATTAATATTTTTTTTTTTTTTCGAAGAAAAAAAGAGAAAATACAAAAGTACAAAGCTTATCTCCGTTTTGTATTGTTATTTTTCGAATTTTTACATGCATTTATGAACATAGTGCAATACGTTGTGTCAAAATGATTTTTTCCCTGTTCGATTTAACGAAGAAACATTTTACATCAAGTTTCGATTCCTTTTTTTCAATTTTGATTCTATTCTTACAAACGTGTCACAGATTGAATGGTCAGTTTTTTATCTATTTTATCTTTTTTTTTTTTTGGCATAATTTGCAAAATTGTTTAACTTCAGATGTTTTTAGCATGTCAAATATTTAAAATATTAATGTTTACCTGTCATACTTCAATATGTTGAACTACAAGTGTGAAACTAATACAAATTTGTGTTTAAGTTAAAAGTGTAAATTGTCGTCATCAAGAGAGTCGGTCGATTCTTATCGACAATATTGTTATAATAAATAATAATAACTTCTCGTGCAATATACTCTTGCGTTTACAGGATTTTCGACTAATAATAAACATGTTCAAATATCTTTTCATATTTGAAATATGAAATTACTTAAATTTTTTTTAAACTTTAACTTTGAATTTGAAATGTAACTTTTTTATGCTTTCTTCACTTTTGAAGCGGCATTCAGGTAATTACGAACGTTAAGAATCTTGTTACAAAGATAGATATATTTTTCTGTCGGTAGTCTCTATAGGTGGAATTCTCATTAGAAAATTATCGATATTTATTTTTGACATCAGATATAACTAATCTATCTGTTAAATGTATATGAATGTAATACAAAATGGTCAAAGAAAATATATAATTTTAAACAATAATCAAACCTTCTTTTTAGTATAACAACCTTTTACGTCCATTCAATAATTATTTAATCAGTTATGATTTTACAAACACATAGTAGTAATAAAATTTGTTTTGATATATACATATGTGTGTATATATATATTATCTGGGACATAATCGATAAATTGTTTTAGCTTACAGACTCATGTAAAATTGTAGATCTAAATTTATTCAACGTTGAGTGCTCTTAGCAATCTGTTCTTTGAGTACCAAAATGCTCTGTCGTTGTTCTGGAGGAAGCATTGCGATTTGTTCATCAGACAGTTGCAACACTTGCATTATCAAAGCAGCCTGAAAATATACAACAAAGTTAATAATAGTCAATTAAATGTATATTTTTTAATGAACATAATTTAAATAAACTTAATTTATTGAATGAATAAATTAATAAATGAAATGAATGAACGAATAATTTATTTATTTATTTATTTATTTATTCAATAATGAATAATGAATTAATGAATGTAAAAATGAATTTGTATATATTTTATTTAATGACATCAAGTAGATCTTAATATTTAAAAAATGAAAAAAAAAGAGAAATGTAAATACCTTTTCTTGATCGGTAGCTCCGCTTGGAATGTTTCCAGTAGAAGACATTCCGGCCATTAATCTGGACGCCGAATTTGACGGAGGTGGAACAATGGTTGGTGTTGGATTTGTTGTACTTGAAATGCCAGGATTTTGTGGCGGTACGACTGGCGCTGCCACTGGTCGAGGTACAGTCGGTATAGGCACTGGAGGCGGCACTATTAACACATTCATTACGGAGAAAATGAGTTTATGAAATGAATATTTTATAATTATGTAAACTTTTATTTGTTATCAATTATTTATAATTATACCCGCTTTGTTGATTCTTGGATCTATTGGCATCCTTGGATCTCGAGATTCTCGTGGATCTCGTCCGAATCTGTCAGCTCGTGGATCACGACCAAAGCTATTTGAGAGTACAAAAAAGTAAGATTATTTGTAATATAATTGTAAATAAAAACAGTAATAAATAAATTACGACATCACACAAATATCAAATAAACAAACCAAATAACAATTTCTAATTCATAAAAAATCATCAACTTTATACATTAAATTTAAAATATAAGTAAAGAGACCTTTCCAGTCCTTCCACAGGAAGTATACTATGGGAAGAGAAATTAATATTTTCATTATTAATCTGTAGCTTGGCAATAGCTCTTCTTTTATTGTACAGGTGAAAAAAATGTTTCCTTACGTGTCTGGAATAGTAAAAACAGGTGGCGCTCGTGTCGTCTCCGATGGAGGTGGCACTATCGTAGGTGGCGCCACTGGGTTCGGTGGTCCTCTCAGATCCTGGTCCATTCGTGCAATGCGAGGGTCAAGTTGCCTGTCTAGTGTTCTCAAATCAACGTCTTGTCCTGAAAAATATTGAACAAAAGTAGAAAAACATCATTAACAGTATATTGATATCATCATATAATATAACAAATACTCGAAGTTTTCAATTTTACTAGTAAACTAAAAGTATCCCAGCTTTATTTGAAAGTAAAAATTAACTTAAATAACATTTACTTTATTAAAATTGGAGAATATGTTTCCTTTTTTAAACATTGTTAAAAAGAAATATATATATATATATATATATATATATATATATATATATATATATATATATATATATATATATATTGTTTATAAACGGACCCGCGAAAATGGAAGTCGGTGGTGGCGGGTTGACTGCCGGCGCTGGCCTCGAAACCCACGGTTCCTCGATTCGTACGGGAATAGTAGGTGGCGTTGGTTTCTCGGCAGGGGTCAGCACCGTTGGAATGGGATTGGCTTTGTGCAGCATGCCGACAGCGGTGTGTGGATCGACGATACGCATCACGACTTGAGCTTGAAGCAATGCGTACGCCAGTTGTGGATTCTGCAGCAGCATCTGCCGCGCTTCGTTTGGATTGTTTTGCACACATAATTTCATTTGCCTCATTAGCTCGAACATCTGCTCTGGCGGCAACGACGCGACTGCTTTACTTATGGCTTCGGGCGCCTTGTCCGACTGAACTACTTCGCCGTATGGGTTTTCTGTATTTTGGCCCTAAAAATGAAATTGCAATTTTTAACTACGTTGATCATAAATTTTAAAAATTAATTTTAAATTTAGTATTGAATATGTTTAACAGAGGTAGATTAAAACAAATTGGAAGCAGTTTTGAAATTTAAATGTGCTTTGATCATGTTTTTGATATTTACTTCAGACTATTGTAAATAGTTTATAGTTTCTCTGCTTCAAAACTGATTAAATTTGTTATAGCCATCTCTCTCTACCTACAGATTTTAAAAACGTCAACTACATTGCCAATTTTCAATGTATATTAGTAAAGGAAAATTAATTGTATACTTCAACAACATATAACGTCATCAAAATGAAATTTTTCGGTCTTTTAAAGCTTAAATTACATTACGCCTTAAAAATTGAATCAGATTTAATTTTTATGAACATTAAAAAATTCAAAATATATTTTGCATAAAAGTTTCACCTGCAGCAAACTTTGCATCTCCATACGGCTCTTTTCTGTGCAAGCATTGTCCACGCGTAATGTCCGTCCACCAATTTCATAACCATTGAGATTTCGCATCGCGCTCAGTGCTGTTTCTTGATCTTTATATTCGCAGAAACCATAACCCTTTGGTTTTCCAGTTTCTCGATCAAACACTAATCTAAAATTATTTTGATTATGTGTGAAATAAATAAAGAAGTTCATTAATGTTGTCATTTGAAAAAATAAAATAATTATTTTTTTCAATTTGATTAATTTGATTAATTGTAATACATACTTGAATGATAAAACTGGACCAACTTCACTGAAAATATCTTTTAGATTTTCCTCGGTCGCTTCGTAGGGGATATTCCCCACTGAAAATAATATTTTTAATTAAAAAAACGAATTAAATAAATTTTTCAAATTGAATTAAAAAATAAGTAAATGAACAATTGTAATAATTTTAATAATACAAGGTTAACAAGTTAAAACAAAAATTATAGCAAAAAGTTATATTAAATATTATTATTTTTTATTAAAAAAATCAAGATAATGTTTTATCCAGCATTTTTTACTATTTTATTAATATTCATCAATGAAAAAACTTTAATTACAAAATATTTCAACAAACAATTGAAGGTTATGTATGAAGTGGAGTTAGTTTTTATCATTACATTTATTTTCAAAATACTTACCGAAGACACTCCGCATGGACTTATCCATGAGTGACTGGTCTGAAATTGTTGAATTACTCATGTTTGTTTTGCGACTTTTTTTTGTTTTTTGCACGAAAACAAAATCCTAGGAAAAGCCGCAGGTGATTGTTGATTTCTGACAAGTATATCGTCGATTTGCCTCTTGTATTTATGAATTATGCTGACTTGTTGCTAACTTCACTTTACCCCGAATTTAAATGTGTAATAGAATATCTCTGCAAAATAAATAAAGACAAATGTAAAGATAAAAAGGAATAAAGAAATTTAATTGTTTTTTACATTATCAAATTTACAAAATGAAAAATAATATTTACTATATAAATACTGTTTATCAACTGACGATAAATATAAAAATTAATTATTTTGATTATACAATCAAAGAATTGCCATAGAATTGTTTTTTCTCTCTAAAAATTCTTTGGAAATATCTGCAGAAACAATTCGAAGCGTCAATAAAAAAAATTCGGTTGGTAACAACACGAAAACATTGACCAATTAAATTTCGATAGTTCAACTATCGATATTTTATTGGAGTAATTTTCGATATTATCGATTTTTCTATTTTTACAGTAATTAATAGTAAATTAAATTAAATAAACATTAAATTTTACAAAATCTGTTTCAAAAAATTGTCTTAAAAATATTGTTATAAATCTTAAATTATACAATAATTAATCTAAAATAAATACTAAATGAAAAGTGAATGAATGTATAGAAGTAATATTTTATTTATTAATAAATATCGCGAGTTTTAAAAAGTTTCTAATACAACCTATATTGTTATTTTATTTGAGGTTAGAAAACTGAAGTAGTATTTGTTTGTAATAATATAATGAAAATTAATTATACTTTCACATAAACGAAATCTCATGATTAAATTTGATTGTTGATAATTTTAGCGAAACATCGATAGTTAAAACTATCGATTGTAATCGATATTTAGCCATCGCTACCAACGTGACCGCTCGTTTGTTCGGCCATATTGAATCGCGCTGCTCCAACAATCGTCGACTGTTTGACTGGATTTTAACTCGAGCGATCGACCTATCTGGCAGCAGGAAATTAAAAAGGGATCTTTCTTTCGCTCACCAAGCGCACATTCGTTCGACCGCTGAGACCACGGTTTCGTTAGTCGAACATGCCGAAGAATAAAGGTGAGTTTTTGCGGGGAAAAGTCGCGCCCGAGGAGTCGTCCTCGGGTCGTCCAATGTGGTGTGACTTAACCTCAATTGCCAGGCATTGACATGTCATTGTGCGTCAAATGGAATGTCTGACTAATGCACTTTGTTCGCAGGAAAGGGAGGTAAAAATCGGAGGCGAGGAAAGAACGAGAATGAGACGGAAAAGCGAGAGCTCGTGTTCAAGGAGGACGGCCAAGGTTAGATGCTGTTACTGACGTTTCGACTTTTCACCATTTTGTTTTTCGATTTTTCTGTTTCCTGTGTTTTCAATGTTTTTGTTTATATTTTTCTGTAATTATTTATTATGCATTATGTATCTGAATATATGTCATATATTTACATATAGAGTAATCGTAATTGTAACGTTCCAACATTTTGAGTATTATAGTGTTCTTAAAACGAAACGGTCATAAAACTTAAAAATATACTAATTCATAACAATAATATTCACATTTACATTGAAGGGTGATTGTATTTACATCAAACATAAGAAGAATAACACTGAAATTTAGAAATAGTTCATTCTGAAATTTGGTTTACTAAAATTGAATTCAGATTATGAAAGAGTTTCAGAAAAGCTTATTTGAACAACTTTCATTTGTATTAAAAAATGTGAAAAAAAACAACTTTCACTTTTCTACATAAATGAAACTGATAAATGCATCAATAATGAATAACTCCCTAACGTTTCTTTTCTAGAATATGCCCAAGTAACCAAAATGCTTGGTAATGGAAGGCTAGAGGCCATGTGCTTCGACGGTGTCAAAAGATTATGTCACATACGAGGGAAACTGCGTAAAAAAGTTTGGATAAATCAAGGAGACATCATATTAATCGGTTTGCGTGATTATCAGGACGCCAAGGCTGACGTCATATTGAAATATACAGCAGACGAAGCAAGAAATCTTAAAACTTATGGCGAATTCCCTGAAACTGGTATAATGTCATCAATGCATATTCACAAATATTTGAATCCAAAAAAAATTTTTTTTTTAGAAAAAAAACTTTTTAACCTATTTATGATGATTTTAAACTTTTATAACTGTTTTTCATTTCTTTCAGTTCGCATCAATGATACAGTTACATTCGTTGAAGATGGATTTGACGAAGATATTGAATTTGGTGATGAAATTAGCGATGATGAAGAAGATGATGTAGATAATGTAAGTTATATAGCTTTATTTTCTTATCCTGTTTTGGTTGACTGATTGATTGATTGAAATAAAACAATCATTTTATTTACAGATCTGATGAGACAAAACAACATTTTAGAACACAATTCAAAACACAGCCGATGTCATGCAGTGAAATTGCGCGAGTAAACGAGTAATGAAATTCAATGAGTATTAATTAATTGTATCCGTGGGGAAATTTCGCCATTGTTTTCAGTATAATCCGTGATATGGGGTGATCTTGTCCAACAAGTGAATCCGATTGTGATGGATTCAATTATAATTTAACAAGTAGTATCACTTTAAAACAAAACAAAAAAAATTAAAAAAAGAAGAAATTAAAAAAATATATATGTTTTATTTCAACAAAGTAAACATTTTGTAATATACAATTGAATCAATAATACACAATTTTGAAAAGTGTTGCTTCATTTCAAGTTTAGCAATGAGTTAGTGAAGGTATCTTTTCAGAACATTTTAATAGTACTTTTTCAGTTTCTGTTAGCATCATTGTTATTTGTAAAATATAATTCTTATACAAAAATTTACTGCCTTTTTAGTTTGTTGTTCAGTTATTACTTAATTTTATTGTCTAATCAAATTCACTCATTGTCAACATAATTATAAATTGCAAAAACGAACGTTTCTAATAAACTTATTTGATGACAAATTCGAGATTCATGGTATTATCATTTTCCTGTCCTCTCCCTTATGCAATTTGAATTTTCATATATTCAAAATAATTTTTTCAAAAATAATATTTATTTATTTTAAGTTTAACTGTCAAAATAACATTTTTATTAAATAAATAATTTTTATTAAATAAATGTTAAATAAATTGTAGCGTTGTTCAAAAAATTCGATTAATCGAAAACACATCTATAATCTTGGTTTCAATGTATCGCAGTTCGAGATTGCACAGCCCTGAATTGTTGGTGGCCACGTCTCAACATACGATTGAATTGTTCCATGTCGTTTCACTCGATGTACAATATTCCGTCACTTTTTACTGCCGTCAACTTGTCACAGCTACTGTCAAGACTGTAAAAAAAAACTGTCAAAATGGTACGTTTTATTCCACTCGACGTTGTCATTTTCTATTAAAATCATCTGACGTCTGATTCGAGGACCCAACCTCGAAAGTTCAATCATTTTAAATTTCTCAATAATTTTTTTTAATCCTCTTCTTAATAATAACAACCCAACAATCGAAGAAAAGTAAACATCGTTGTCCTTCGATGTGTAAATCTGAAGACAAGTATAGAATTTCAGGTTGCTCCAAAAATTGACAGGTCGTTGTTTTGGTTTCGAAAAAGCCGAGTCTGTCAACTTCTGTCTTTGCTTTGACCAAGTTTTACACGTTTTAGTTTTAGTTTTAATACAACTTTTTATATAAATTAAAGTTTTAGTTATATTTTGTTGTTAATAAATATTGTTTAACAATAGGAATTTTTTATTATAATTAAAAAAAAAAAAAAAAGAAAATACAATTTTTTATTTCATATATGACATTATATATTAATGTATTACATATTATTAAATAGAATTGTATGTAGAATACACAAATTCGCAAATTCAAATTCTTATAAACAAAATATTTTCAGCCTCTAAGATTGGATATAAAGCGAAAATTGACTGCGAGGTCAGACCGGGTGAAAAATGTTGACCTCCATCCAACCGAGCCCTGGATGCTATGTTCACTATATCAAGGAAACGTACACATATGGAACCACGAGACGCAAACCTTGGTGAAGACATTCGAGGTCTGCGACCTGCCAGTGCGCGCGGCCAAATTTGTGCCTAGAAAAAACTGGGTGGTCACTGGCTCGGACGATATGCAACTGCGAATATTCAACTACAATACGTTGGAGCGTTTGCATACGATTGAAGCACACAACGACTACATCAGATGTATCATTATTCATCCGACTCAGCCTTTTATACTTACTAGTAGTGGTTAGTAAGGAATTAGAAAATAATTTTGAAAAGACAAAGCCCTGAAAAAAGGGGTAAAATTTAACATGTAAGAAGTAAATAGTTGGTAAACATATAATAAATTGTAATCTGTTATCTGTTAGAAAAAAGGTCATGTGATTTTTTGCAAGAGAAATTATATAATTTTTTGTACAATGAATTATAATGTTTAATAAGATTTCTCATAGATCATCACGCCATCTGCAAAACTTTTTTAACTTATCTCGATAAAGATCCATATTGAAAAGTAATTTTGTAATTTGAAATTGTTAATTGTTATTGATACAGTAAATTGTCGACTATGTGAAGAAAGCAATGTCGGTGATCGTTTGGCTACATAATGAAAGTAGGAAAGGATGCTTATTTTATACCACGGTGCCCTCTGGCGTCGCGCGGAGCTGTGTGTTTAAAGCAATTATGATATTGAAGTTTCCAACGTTTATTACAAAATAAAATTTTATATACCTTTCTTCATACAAATAATAGTATTTATGATATTTATTTATGATATTTATTTATGATAGTATTTATGATATTTATTTTTGAATTTTACAAAAAGAAGCTAGAATATTTCAACGTCTAAGAATATAATTTTTTCATTTTTGATTACAATATATGTTACTAAACTTTATATAACTAATTTTTGTTTATTAATAAACGTTGGAAACTTCAACTCCATCTTTAATTACCGAGAAATTGTCGATTATACCTGAAAGGAAGTGTTACATAGCCAGAGGTTCTATAAACGAGAGTTTACTGTAAATGATTTTAAATTAATCGAAATACATACTTTGAATTCAATATTATACAACATATATAAAATTATATCAAAACTAACTTTCCAGACGACATCCTAATCAAACTCTGGAACTGGGAAAAGCTGGTCTGCCAACAAGTGTTCGAAGGCCATACTCACTACGTCATGCAGATCGTCTTCAATCCAAAAGATAACAACACATTCGCGAGCGCCTCGTTAGATCGAACTGTCAAGGTTTGGCAGTTAGGTTCAAGCACCGCCAATTTCACATTGGAAGGCCATGAAAAAGGTGTGAATTGCGTGGATTATTACCACGGTGGCGATAAACCATATCTGATTTCGGGCGCCGATGACCGTTACGTCAAGATCTGGGATTACCAAAATAAGACCTGCGTTCAGACTCTGGAGGGTCATACGCAAAACATATCGGCAGTTTGTTTCCATCCTGAATTGCCTATCGTACTCACCGGCTCGGAAGATGGAACCGTTCGACTGTGGCACGCTGGCACTTACAGATTAGAGTCATCGCTTAATTATGGTTTTGAACGAGTTTGGGCGATTGCGTGTTTAAAGGGTAATTTTAATGTCAACTGCTCATGTAAATTTCATATTTGTTGTCGAAATTAGTAATGTTAAATTATATTAGTGGTTCTGAGTTAAACAGTCTTATCACAAGATTTAAATAGAGAGACTTTTATCAAAAAATTTGAACCAGGGCATTTCGTTTATTTTTAGGTTCAAATAACGTGGCGATTGGCTACGATGGTGGCAGCGTTATGGTGAAGATCGGTCGCGAAGAGCCAGCCGTTTCAATGGATTCAGTTGGTGGTAAAATTGTTTGGGCGCGGCATAGTGAAATCCAGCAAGTCAATCTCAAAGCCCTGGGAGAAGAGTTTCAAGATGGCGAACGACTGCCTCTGCCAGTGAAAGACATGGGCGCGTGCGAAATTTATCCGCAAACTATCCAGCACAATCCGAACGGTCGATTCCTCGTGGTTTGCGGGGACGGCGAGTACATCATTTATACGTCGATGGCGCTGCGCAACAAAGCCTTCGGTCAGGCCTCGGAATTCGTCTGGGCTGCGGATTCGAGTCAATACGCTGTGCGCGAAAGCAATACCACTGTTAAAATCTTCAAGAACTTTAAGGAGAAAAAGGTCCTCAAGGCAGACTTTGGCGCTGATGGTTAGTTTTAGAGAAAGGCCATTGTGACTGAAATTCAACGCCATCTATGCGTTAAAATTTTGTTTTTGTATAATTGTTAAACACTTTTGTTATTATAAAGCTACAGGTTTTGCTCAGTCTCTATATTAAAAGTCATACTTGTAAAAAGTCATGCTTGTTAGAAGTCATACTTGCAATGACTTTGATTTCATTTTTTTGTTTGTAGCCATCTTCGGGGGAATTATGCTGGGAGTTTCATCGGGATCAGGGCTGTCGTTTTACGACTGGGAAACGATAAAGCTCGTACGGCGAATTGATATACAGCCCACGCATGTTTACTGGGCCTCCAATGGTTCCTTCGTAGCGCTAGCAACCACTGATCAGTATTTCATTCTCAAATACCACGAGGAAGCTGTTGCGAATGCAGCAGAAAATGCTGAAGACATTGAAGATGCTTTCGAGGTAAATTTTAAAAACAGAAAGTTTTAAATTCACATTTTTTTGAATTTTCACTTTTTGGAATTGAATTGTTGAAAATTAGGTATGATTGTTAACGACTTCATCAAAATAGTTTCAGCTAAAAATTATTGGTTTTTTGTATTTTAGATGATTGCTGAGATAAGCGAGGTAGTTAAAACCGGCCTCTGGGTGGGTGATTGTTTTATTTACACCAACAGCGTGAATCGTATAAACTACTTCGTCGGCGGCGAGGTTGTAACCGTGTCGCATCTCGACAGACCGATGTATCTTCTTGGCTACGTGCCCCGGGACAACAGACTGTACCTTTGCGATAAAGAATTGTCGATCGTCAGTTATTCCTTGTTACTCTCGGTGCTCGAGTACCAAATGGCCGTGATGAGAAAGGACTTCAGCACCGCAGATGAAGTGCTTCCTATGGTGCCAAAAGAGCATCGCACTCGAGTCGCTCACTTTTTAGAAAAACAGGTAAATGTTAATTACGTAAACTTTCAATCGAGCAATAATAGCGCTTTTAATGTAAAATGTTTTGAACATTGTGGGAAAGGTTCTGGAACTTTAACTTACCTAAATTCACTTTTTTGATAATCAATCTTAGATGGCGCTGTAATAGATGTTTTAGCACGGTATTAAAGTAATAATGAATCAACTAACATATAATTTTTCTATTCTTAGGGCTTCAAACAACAAGCGTTGGAAGTGTCAACCGATCCAGAACATCGATTTGAACTAGCGCTATCTCTTGGCGATCTAACAGTGGCGCACGAGCTCGCGACTCAAGCCAATAGTCAACAAAAATGGAGACAATTGGCAACACTGGCCACACAAAAGGGCAAGCTCCGATTGGCTCAGGAGTGTCTGCATAATGCCCAGGATTTCGCTGGTTTACTGCTATTGGCCACGAGCACCGGTAACCGTGATATGATCGATAAACTCGGTGCCACAGCCGACGAGGCTGGCAAAAATAACATTTCCTTCTTGTCGTACTTTTTGCTCGGTGACATTGACAAGTGTTTGGATATTCTGGTGCAGACCAACCGGATCCCAGAGGCGGCCTTTTTCGCGAGAGCTTATGCGCCGAGTAAGATCTCATCTATTGTCAAGTTATGGAAGGAGAAGTTGTCCGAGGTCAGCGAAAAGGCAGGTCAGAGTTTGGCTGATCCAGAGCAGTATGAAAATCTGTTCCCGGGTTACAGAGACAGTTTAAAGGTGGAAAACTATTTGAGAGAACAGGCCAAGAAATCCATACCTGCGTCAGAGTTTTCCAAGTTAAAGGTGTGTTTTTAGGAATGAAAACTATTTATTTATTTATTCATTCATTTATTCATTTATTTACAGTCAAACCTTGAGTAGTTTAAATTAAGATTTGGTCAGAGTGTTACATGACACTTTTTTGTTACCAGCATTTCAATAAATTTCAATAACCTACCTCATTAAGAAACACCTTGGTTGTATTTTTTAGATGAACATTGAGAGGAATGTCGTTGAGGAAATGAACGCGTCGACTACGAATTGCGAGCCGACGAGGGCAAAAGAAGAGCAGGCAGAGATCGTTAAAAGATTGAACAACCTCGATCTTAGTAAAACGTCATTGCAGGAAAATCCTGCTAAGTCGTCCAGCGAAACGAGGCCACTATCTGTTGAAGAAGAGGACCTCGATTTTGACTTAGAACTCGACGATAATATCGATACGAGTGTGAGTGTCAAAGAAAACTGAAAAGAAAATTTTTTCCCACAAAAATAAGACTTCAATTAAAAAAAAAAAGAAATAAAAAATATGAAACAAAAATCTGATCAAAAGAGAGAATAAAATATCTTTAACTTTTTTTTATTTTTTATGTACATTTTAAATTCATTTTTAAGTTTTCATAAAATATATCTGACATTTTAATACAAATATTTTATAAACTTTGTTGTGCTGACTGATCAAAAAGCTCAGGAGTAAGTTTCAATTTAAAAAAATGATTTTGTTTTTGGTAGTCTTGAGTTAAAAGCAAGGAACTTGCGTCTTTTTAATTTACATTGTTACAAAAAATGATTGATCGAAATTTGCATTGCTACAATTTTTTATATTTGAGAGATATAATTTTGAGAAAAAATAAATTTTTGAGTAGTATTTACCTTTTTGTTATTTTGTACTTATTTATTTTTTAAAACAATATAATTATAATAAAATTTAAAATATATATAACAATTATAAATTAAAAAGACGCAGATACTTTATTGTCCTTTGTTTTGAAAGCTGTTTACAATTAAAAAACAAGTAAATTATACTAGTAGATTTAGTAACAAAAGTTGACTAACAAAAATTAATTATAACAAACAATATTTTTTATTTTATAAGTATCTGTACTTTGTTGTTGTATAACAGTCGCACACAGCAGCCGAAAATCAATTACATCCAATTAAATCATTGAATTACTTTTTCAACATTGTATGTGTCCATTTTACAATTTAGTTTTGAAAATTGTAATTAAATTTGATTGTATTTAGTTGAAATTTAATGAACTAACATAATTGTAAATCGGAATTAATTGTAAGTTTACAGTTCCTGTAACTAGCATTGAATTAGGATTTGAATTCTGTTTGAATGAAAATTCCTAATGAAGTAATCAAATTGTAAAATATTGGAAAATTATGATTGCAATGAATCGAAGTTATTTTTGTAAACTTTTGACATTAAATAAATTATAATTCAATTCCGATTCATTCCAATTTAAAATTTTCCAATTTTGACTGCACATTAAACCAACTGAATTCAATTTACTTTTTCTACATTTAATTGAGTTGTTTTTTGGCTGCTGGGCACCCCGATTGTTGTTCAGCCAAAAAATCACAGTATTTAATAATTTTAGGTTTTTTCACCAACTTTTTCATTTTACATTTTTGTTGTATTAAACAGTAGTAATTTGTTTTAGGTCGATTTTAGTTTATCGTAACAACAGGTAGATAAAACGAAACGCTAATTGTCATGAATAATACCCAAAATGCGTTGTTTATGTACGCTCCTACCTTTGGTGCAATTATATTTCAGACCGTCAAATGCATTAGTCGATTTACCGTTTGTTACTGTAATCGAGATAATTGTTGTTGATACGAGCTCAAACGAAAGCAGTTCGTTTGGAGATATTGATTGAAATTCGATTGAAACACCGATGTTTACTTTCGCGCCAATTATTGCACGCTTCGATGGTGAAAAAAAAGTTGTCCATTTGCAACGGTGGCTGAATATTAATAACCAGAAAGTTAATGGCAATGTTGGAAATGTTTGATTATTGTCGTTGTTTTGATGTTCTATTATGAAATTTATTAAATATTGATTGTTAAATTGAAATTTGATTTTTGGAAAAATTTTAAATGCGGTGTGTAAAAAGGAGTATCTTTCCTACAAATGAAAAAAAAAATTAAAATTTGAATTACTCTTCGGTTGAAAAATTATTTGTATTATTTTGAAGTTAATTAACCATCGAGGTGAGACTATAACGGTACTCAAACAAAAAATATCAATTTAAGATAATATTAATTTTTATATTTCATGAAAATAATTTTCTTTATAATTAACATTTTTAAAATTATAAAAAATAAATTAATATTAATCAGCAAATTAACATTAATTTTAACAATACTTTTAATTCAATAACTTTAATTGTACAGTTATTATTATTATTATTATTATTATTATTATTATTTAAACAATAATTTATTACTTAATCATTCAAATTACAAAACCCAGAAATATCTATAGACTCTTCTAGTAAATTTTAGTAACATTTGTTTAAATCGAATTGTAATATTTGACAGACGTAAGAAAATCATTGTTTTCGTTATCTTGTATCTTGATTCAGGGTGGCCACTTTTTGGAAAACCTGGAAAACCTGGAAAAGTCAGGGAATTACGTTGATCAGGGAAAAGTTAGGAAAAAGTCAGAGAATTTTACCAGAAATCAGGGAAAATTAAAAAAGTCAATTACAAATCATTAAAATGTCACAAATAACTAAAATTATGTCCACTAATTTTTCATATCTCATTTTGCTTCATTTTTATATATAAAAAAATGCATTGTTAAAATAAATAACAGTTTTTGATGATTATTTTTAATATTATAGAAAGAAGTTATTCTTGTATGAGGAAATATGTACTCAAATACATGAAATTGTTTTATCAAAAAGTCAGGGAAAAGTTGCTGAAAAGCTGGAAAAGTCAGGGAATTTTGTTTTACAAAAAAATAGTGGTCACCCTGTTGATTGTCCGATTGAAAGAAAAATAAAAGAAAGAACTCTTGCCTCGAGTGTGTCGAAAGGCCGAGTTTATCTGTAAAAAGAAAATGGCAACGCGGTGATTGGCGGGCCGCTCGATAATGGCACTTGGCGAGTCGGGGGCGGAGAAAAGGGCGAGTGGGTTGGCGCGAAGGGCGCCGCCTGGTGGGGGCAGCTCGAGGGAGCGCTCGCGCGCCCACCACAAGGATCGCGAATCCGTGTGTCCGGGCTCGCAATTAGCCGATGGCTGCGTGCTCGGTAACACGAGAAGCCCGGATTGCATTTCCAAAACACGACTACGCTCGGGAGAAGCTGGATACGGCAATTAAAAAAAGGCCACCGGCAAAGAAAAAAGACAAGTAGTGGAAAAGAAAGATCCAACGAAACGAGAAATGAAATTGAGTGATAAAAGGGAGGGGGCACCGAAAAAATAGGCAAAAGTTTAGACGAAATGAGAAATAAAACTGATGAAGGGGGTCGAACTGAAAGAGGGGGGGGGGGGTTGAAAATGGACGATAAAAAATGGAATAAAAAAAGAATAATTCAGCGAAATGAGAAGAACAATCTTTGAGGGAGGGGGGCAAAAAATGAGAAACAAAACTAGCTAAGGGGGGGTGGTTAAAAATAGAATTAATTTCCGGGGGCAAAAATTTTGTTTTTTATTGAGAAATAATATTTCGTAAATTAATAAAATAAAAACGTAAATTAGTAAAATAAAACTAGCTTAGGGGGGGTAGTTAAAAATAGAATTATTTTCAGGGGGCAAAAATGTTGTTTTTTATTAAGAAATAACATTTCGTAAATTAATAAAATAAAATTAAGTTTTGTTCGAGTGGTTTAAAAAATATACTGATTTTCCATTCTTTTTTTTTAGGACGTTAATCTGGACGACGATTTTCTGGAGGAGGAAGAGGACGATTGAGCGGTTCTGCAAAGTCGCGACGAAATGCCGTTTTTCCGTCGAAAGTCATTCCCTCGAAGCGCGACCAAGGCGCGAAAAGAGACCATACAACGGGCGAGCCAGCGAAGGACAAGCGAACTGCATATTGTTTTTTCTATCAAATTTGTTATTTTGTAACTGCATTTCAACGTGAGAAATTGATTTTTGTGGCGAGCTAGAAGAGCGGGTGAAAGTGTTTTAATGAATCATAAGAATCCAAGAGACTAAAAAAATTTTGTAAATTCTAAGAATACAAACTGTAAAATCAAAGTCCAACTCAAAATATTGACCAGTGAGATGGTTTTGAATTGAAAATGCAGCACTTTCTTTGGTTGAATTTTAAGTTTGACTTTGGTTTTATAGTAAAGAAATTTTGAAATTACAACCTTTTTTCGCGGTTAAGAAAAATAACAACCAATGAAATGAAAAGTAGAAAAAGAAGAGAAAATGAGAGGCATGAGAAATAATCCTATTTGATTAAATAAAAAAAAAAAATCTTTTAATACCAGTATATTAATCATATGTATAGTAGAGTATAAAATAAACATTTTCAGAGAAAAAGGAGTGAACTTTTTTTACATTTGTACAAGACTTTTTTTAGTTTATGTAAA
>JABFOV010001083.1:0-28228 GCA_022817685.1 Aradophagus sp. ZL-2020
ATAATAAACTAAACAAATGTAAATATAATAATAAACTATAATCATTATTATTTTTAAATTTCATTTTTAATCACGGAGAAAACTGGTGTTTTATTTTAAAACGTTTTTGCAGTTTTATAAAAAAATGCTTAGAAGTGTTTTTAATTTTCACCGTATCTTTCAAAATGGTAAAAAATGTTTCCTATTTTATAAGTAAGGATAAATAAAACGCCATTTTTGTCGTGACAATATTTGATTATCTGTTTGTTGAGTTTTTACAATGTTATAAATGTATGCTTGTTGTATGTATGTTTGATATACTATAAATAATAACTTGTTTAAACAATAATTTTCATTTTTTTTTATGTAGACTTGAGAAATACAAAGGAATACAGCAGGCTTGTTAAAGATGTTCAAGATAAAGTTGGAGAAGGTGGTCTTAATGTACTGTTCAACAATGCTGGGACAGCTACCAAATTCCATCGAATTGGATTAGTACAAGAAGAAGATTTGGTCAATTTATTTCATATTAATACAGTTGCTCCAATCATGTTAACAAAGGTATCACTGAGATAAGAATTAGATAAAATAACATTATTTCTTCTTTATATAACATATTACTACTTATTATTTTATATTTGGGATCATTAAAATTTCGTTTTTCTTCATTTAGGCATTATTACCTTTATTAAAAAAAGCATCTGAAAAAGCCAAAGATAAACCAATGGGTATTTCACGATCAGCTATTATAAATATGAGTTCAGTCCTTGGTAGTATAACTGACAATAATGTGGGGGGTTATTACCCATACAGATGCAGTAAGGTAATAATATAATAAGTTTCAAATTGCACTACACTTATATTAGACAAAAATATAATAATTATAATAATGCAATGCAATAAAAAATATATTTTCAGTCTGCTATAAACGCAGCGACAAAGTCAATGAGCGTGGATTTAAAAAATGATGGCATTTTGGTAACTTGTCTTCACCCTGGCTGGGTGAAAACTGAAATGGGAGGTCCAAACGCTCATCTAACCGTTGAACAGTGTGTAACTACTATGATTGAAACGTTGAAGTCACTCAATGAAAAACATAATGGCGCTTTTATAGATTACACTGGAAAAACAATAAATTGGTGAAACGTGAAAATTAAAAGGAATTTCAGTGCTTTATGAAATTGAAAAATTATTATAGAAAATACTGTTTAACATAAATAATTTTTGCGTTAAGTGAAACATTGTATTTATTATGATTAATAAGCTTTGTAAAAGTAAATTTGTTTGTTTTTCACTTATTCTGTCTTCATTTATATTATTTATTTATTTATTATTTGATAATTTTTTTAAAGTAAAAATGTATATATTTTTTTTTCTACATATTTTCTTAAGTTTTGTCAATATTGTTTATGTAAACTCCAATTATCTCCATTTATCTTATTTAATATTCGCGCTCTTTTCTGATGTGAGAATCGCAAGAGAATTGATTGGATCATACGAATGTTATATCCCCAAACGATTAGACTAAACTTTAGTTGACTGTTGTAAAGCCTTACTTCTCATTGCCGTTAGTCAGTCTTTCGGAGTCTTATAAACCAAACTGAAGCTTTAACGTACACTTTCAATTTGTTTTAAAAAGCGTACAACTTGAAATTAAAATTTTTAATATGAAGTCAGTTTTCATTACTGGATCCAATCGAGGAATAGGTCTTGGATTGGTCAAGAAATTTGCTGCTTTGTCAAATGCGCCGAATTATATATTTGCCGCATGTCGCAACCCTGATAATGCAAAGGTAATTTTTGATAAATTAAGTAAAATTGAATTCTGTTTGTTAATTTGAAACGATTTTCAGGAATTACAAGATCTCGCCAAAATGAATGAAACAATACAAATAATTAAATGCGGTAATAAATGAATACTTTCTATAGATATTTTTAATATATTATTATAATTAAATTTCAATCGTATGTTTACTAGTATTCTATTTTGAAAAATCATATTTAATATCATTACCGCTAATCTTTAGATGTACAAGACAGTGGAAACTATGACGAAGTTGTAAAGCAAGTGAGTGAAAAAGTAGGTAGCGACGGCTTGAATGTTCTTATAAATAATGCTGCCATCATAAGCAGTAGAGCAAAAATTGATGACGTTAATGAGCAGGAACTTGTAGAAGTTTACAAGGTTAATACTGTGGCTCCAATTATGTTAACAAAGGTACGGTGCAATTTATGAACATTTATGACAAAGTTCAATTCATAAAAATATTAAAGATATTTGAATTTCTAACTAAAATATTGTTAAATAAGTAAACAAACTGAAAAAAAAAAAAAAAAATAAAATAAAGTTTCAATATACAAATTCAAGTTTCAAATTCTTCAAAATTAAATCAAATGGTACTTATGATTTGGACTTCTTATTGTTTTAATGAAAATGGTTCACAAAAAAACATAAATAAAAAAAATAAATTGATAAAAAAGCACATAAAATAAATACCTTCTAATTAATTATTTTTAAGGCCTTTTTACCTCTTCTGAGACTTGCTGGCAGTCAAATGAGTGGTGATTTTATGGGAGTTTCTAGAGCAGTCATTGTCAACGTAAGTTCATCAGTGGGCAGTATTGGTGACAACACTTCTGGTGGACTCTATGGATATAGATGCAGCAAGGTTTCAAGAATTAATATTAGTAGTTTATGTTAAATGCCACTTAGTGTAAATAAAAGTGTTATTATATTATGTATTACGTTTTAGGTGGCACTCAACATGGCAACAAAATCAATGAGCGTTGAACTCAAATCCGATGGCATTTTGGCAATGTGTATTCATCCTGGTTGGGTGCAGACCGACATGGGAGGCCCCAATGCTTTAATAACTGTTGATGAAAGTGTCAATGGAATGGTCAACACAATAATGTCTCTTAAAGCATCAGACAATGGAGCATTCCTTCGCTTTGATGGTGGAACCATTCCTTGGTAGACATGCCCTGGTCAACGAAATAATGTATCTTTAAACATCAGACAATGGAGCATTCCTTCGTTTTGATGGTGGAACCATTCCTTGGTAGACATATGTGAAAATTTTGCATTACTTTTCTAACAAATCACTCTTATATTAACACATAATGAACAAATGAATAAAGCACATGAATACAAATTAAATTGAAGTTATTTAAAATATTTCATTACCACTATCCTAAAAAAAAAAAAAAGAATTGGTTATTAAAAATTTTCCAATGATTTTATTTAATGTTGTAAGTATAAATTAAATCTTGAAATTAAACTAATACAAAAGTTAAAAATTCACACATTGTTGCCTTAACAAACTTTGATGAACAGATGGAACGAAAAAAACATTAGATCTGTGATCATAAAAAATGAAAATTTTTTTGATCACATTGGACATATTTTATAACTATAATATATACAATTGCGACACGTGATTTTATATTACAAAAATTATATGCATTGGACTAAACAGTCTCGCGTGTTCTGTCTCACCAGCTTCCAACTCGTAAATGTAATCCATAGACCACTTAAAACAGGGTATTGAGAACTTGTTTCACTGTGGCATTCGTTTCATACATTCGTTCATAGATACATAAATACACAATCAGTGAAATTCACCGACTTTTAAGTGCCTTGATAATACTTAGCAATGGAAATTATTCAGTCTTTGGTCGTTTAGACGCTGGTTCACTGTTTTGTGAATTTGAATCTTCCGAAAAACCAAGATGTGCAGAAAAGTCTGTTAATCCTTGAGAATCACTGACTGTTGAAAAACCTAAGTTAAAAACATGATATTAATTAAAAAGATATTGTTTTTATTTATTTTTATATCATATAAAACAAAATTTGTAACTGAAAAATTGAATAAAAAAAAAATTACTTACACGTATTTGAATCTTCTGTTAATCCAAAATTAGAGTTGGATGTATCTAAGCCTTTTCGTGGGATTCCATTTTCTTTATCAGCAATCACAGTTTTACCTTTTTTTTTCTAAAATAGAAAACCAATTTGTCATTTTCATTTTTTATTTGCTTTAAACGAATGTACAAAAATAATAAAAAAGTTTGAAAAACAAATTAAATACCTGTTCTAAAGTATTAATCGGAACCCACTTATAAATTTTCATTGTGGTTTCTCCTATTGTGACCCATTTCTTTTCCCTGAAATAAATGAATAATATTAATAAAATGTATAAACAATTTTTGTAATAAATTTTTTACTTCTAAAAAATAATACTATAATGTGCAGTAAATATAATTTGTAATACAAATTTGGGACAATAGTAGTACACCAAATTAAACAAAATTACATCCATAAAATAAATTCTAAATTCTGTTAAAAAAATAAATAAGAAAACCTTATTGTATCAAAGAAGGCATTCAACATTTTTTTTACATATGTGAAGAAATAATGTTAAATTGTTAGAAAAAATACTTCTAAATGTATACTTGTTAATATTTTAATTTATATAAAATAAATGTTGCTTTGAAAAAAAAAATTTACAGAATATAACGAAAGATTAAAGCATCGGAAATTTCCTACTACCATAACCATCTTTCTACTATGAATTTCACATATTTTTGTATTCTCCATTACGTCAGATGCACTTCTTAATCATTGTACAACTTTTCGTTCAATGTGCAATACAGAAAAGTAATATTTAAATCGAAAAAACGCAAAAGAACGCGCAATTTGACGTTTACGAAAATCGCGAGATGAACAGTGAAAGTTAAATTACCAGTGTCGAACTTTGTCTACCACTTGCATTACACGTTTAATGTCATCTTTGGCTCGACTTCGAGTTTCTGCCCGCACCGATCGAGACATCATGATATTTTTAAACAACTATGGTCTTTAATAACGCACGCGCTAGTTTTTCACCGGGACCTCAGCGGTGCGTTCGCTCCTGAGTTGGAGGTTAGAATTGTGACAACACTACTTAAAGTAATACAATTCCTACGAAAACAAAGTGCGTCGGGTTTGTCGTGAAATTAGAAATGGCACGATTGCAAGGCGAAGGTGCACGAATTGCTCCGAAATTGCCCGACAGTGTTGGTGCCGACCAATCGGAAGTTGTCGCCGAAACAATCATTGTCCTTATTGATCTATATTGTGATACAAATTTATGAACTTTACGTTAAATTTTAATAGTTACCATTAAATTTATTTAAAATTAATAATCTTTCTTTATTAGTGCAGATTTTATTTTAATTTTATCATATAACCAATTTTATGATTAAATAAGAAAATAAATTATTGTTTATGGTAACTTTCAAGAATACAAGCACTGAAAAAAGTTACTAAAATTATACTTTTATATCTTAAAATCTACTTAAAAGATAAAAAAAAGAAAATTAAATAATACAAAACATAGATGTTTGTAAAAAAGATTTTATTAAATAACTGTAATTTAACAGAAGTAATTATATACTATGTTACTTAAAGTGAACTGTTTTGTATGTCCAGAGTAATGAAGAAACTCCCTATACAGTTGCTCTAACGTTCACTACATAACTAAAAATATTTACTCTTTTATAACCTTTTACTGTTATTGTATTATCTGTGAATAGAATTTTTAAAATTGTTTTTGTTATGAACGTTTTTATTTAGCATCATAAAGTACAAAATGTCTGAAGTTAAAAAAGAAGAGAAATTGGGACACTGGATGGTGCGTATTAATATAAAAAATAATAATTTAATTGCTTAATTCATCTTTCATTATTTAAATTAATTTCATCTTACAAATCCCTATAAATAATTGGTGAATTAAATCAGTTATTAGAAATTTTACATTATTTTGCATGCAGTATAATTTTATATACAATTGTAGATAATTTTTAAAATAATAAATATCTGGAATCATTTAAACGCATTACATGTAAAATTCTTTCAGGTAAGAGTATGTGATGAATACCAAGATGAATATTCAAACTGCAAAAGTTTTAAAGATCGATTCCATCAATATTTTATTTATGGAGAATATCAAGATTGTACACCATGGAAAAAGGATTATGAAAACTGTATAAAATGGAAGAAAAACAAAGATGAAAAAGCTTTGGTAAGATTTTTTCGAATGAAAAAGAAGATAATTCATTAATTGTTTTAGTAGATAATATCCCAAAATAGATATTATTTACTTTGAAAATTCAAGATCTGATGAAAGTGATTTTAGGATGAAATAATTGAAAGTGAAATAGAACGTAGGAGACAAAGATTAACACCGCATTATGACAACGATGTTTGGACTAAAAGAGATAAGCCACCCGAAAATTGGGATGCTCCTCTTCCAGAGTGGATGCAAGAGCAAAATAAACATTCATATTTAAATTACAAAAATCAAGAAGACAAAGGATTATCACCTTCAGAACGAAAATCCTCCTGCACAATATCTTGAATTTAGTTAAATTTTATTAATTTATTGAAGACATGTAAATAAATTATATTATAAAATAATTACCTAATAATTTTTTACAACCATTATTTAAAATAAATAGTATATTTTAGGTTGTAAATAGGTAACTTTAATTCTAGAATATTTAAGAATTAATTTAACTTTCTATTTGTAAAAGTTTACAATTTAAAATTTATTATACATTAGTTACATTAATAAATTTATTTTATTAAATCAAATACAAAAAATACTATTGTCACGACATCTGTCTTATTATGAATCAAGTGAATAGTAAGGTACAGTTATCAGCTGACTATTAAAGCATTTGTCATCCAGATCTCAAATCAACAACATTGTGTCATCATGATTCTATTTTTTTACAAAACGTAAAATATTAAAATAACCATAATTAAGTAAATAGATACTGCTAAAATTTTTTAATGCTTTTTATAAAGACAAATGTATATTGTATAAATTGATCACAATGATTTATTATACAATCTCTAAATATTTAACAAATTTATATTACTGGAAAGGTTAAAGATAATCTCGGCAAGTGTAAGTAGTTTTATTTTCACAAATTATTGAAGATGGGCCAGAATTTGGAAGATGCACTCAGTGCTGCTCACCATGCTGTTCAATTTGACACAAATGAGCAGTATGAACAAGCGCTGTATTATTATGGTGTTGCTGTCAAAATTTTGAGCCGTTTCGATGCTGTAAATTATGCCAGTAAAGTGTCTGAATACAATGATAGAATCAAGGAATTAGAACAAATTAGTAAGTTTTCTCTTACATTATTAAATTGTTATCATTTTTATTAAAATATAAAATATTTAATTATACATGAAAATATAAATTTAATACACAATAAGTTATATTACCAAATAGTAAGTCAATTATTTTGTTCACCAGTGGTGAATAAATATTATAAATTAACTGCCTGTAAAATATCTATATCTATTGCATTAGTGTGTTTAACTTGTAAATTTTAAGTATGTGTATGTTATTAGGATGATGTGTATTTCAAAAATAATTTGATTTAAATGTCGGGTAACAAAAATTTCTTACATAAATATATTAATGACATTTTATTTCTAATCATGAAGTTGCAGATAAAAAGGAAAAGGAACATGTATTAGCTAATCCAAATCAAAATGAATTACAACGGTGCAGATTTTTGTTAAGTCAAGCTTTAGATGCAGATGAAGCAGGTTGTAAAGATATAGCAATTAAATTATACACAGATGCTGTTGAACTTGGTCTTAGTATTGTAAATATAAATTTTATATTCATTTTCATGTAAAATGTAATGTCTTTGTTTGCTTTTGTGTACATTTTTTCCACATTTATGTGATTTTGTTTATTCTCCATAAAAGTTTTTTTTTCTAATGTATACATTAAATGTATCATTAATTTACAGAAAACTGTGGATGAAGAAATAAAATCCAAGTTGACTAGTCTGATAAAACAAGCTTTAGACAGAGCTGAAACCCTCAAAGGAATTAAACAAGTGAAAAAAGTTGAGTCTATACCAAATTTACCATCAGTGCCAGAGACAATATTATCTGACGATGAAGATCTTCCTCAGGAAACGGAAACAAGACAGAATACAATTTCCAATTCTGCTCCATCAACTCCAGGTAATAATTATATTGTTAAATATATTATTGTATTGTAATTTATGCAATTATATTACTTCAAATTAAACAATTAAAATTACAAGTTAAACAAAATTGTTTTTATGATTTTAGCAAAACCTGGAAGACCACAACTACATAGGGGAAGCAGTGCTCATTTGAAAGTTATGAGTGGAAGTACTAGTTACACAGAGGAGGAAAAACGAGTGTTACTTCACAGCTCTCATATTAATGATAATGAATTCGTACCATTTATGAGCGTGGATTTGGCTGAAAAGTTTCAATATGCCATTCCATTTACAGATAAAGATGGATTCTTAGAGTTAGCACCAAAACAGAAACTTGATTTTGCACGATGGTGTCGTCCGGAAGAATTATTTGCTGAACCTAAAATGGTCGTTGGTCCGCATGTTGATTATTACAGCATTAAACAAACGGTTTGATATTACATACTTTATTTTTATATAAATTACATAAACATTAGTATAAAATCTTTCAGCAGCAACTGAACCATTGTAATAATCGATAATAATAATTAATAGTAGGAATAATTATTTGAATCGCAGGTTGTGTCAGATTGTTCCTTTGTTGCATCTTTAGCTGTCAGTGCACAATATGAGAAGAAATTTGGACGCAGACTTATAACATCAATTATTTATCCAAAAAATAGAAACAAGGATCCTGTTTACAATCCTTTTGGTATATTCATTGTTCTTTAATTAAATAATTGTAATTTTACAAGTTTTATTTGACATTATGTCTACTGTCCAAAACATTTCTTGAACAAACTAATTATTGATAAATAAAAACAAATAAAAATAATTAATTATTCATAATGAATAGGAAAATATATGATCAAGCTTCACATTAATGGTATACCTCGAAAGGTAATCATTGATGATTATTTGCCTGTGAGTCGACAAAACCAACTACTTTGTTCATATTCAAGTAACAAAGGAGAACTTTGGATATCATTATTGGAGAAAGCTTACATGAAAGTAATGGGTGGATATGACTTCCCTGGATCAAATAGTGTAAGATACAGGAGTTAAAAATGTTCAAGTTTTGTAAATCATAATTTTGTATTGTGGGAACAGTAAATAATATTGTATATTTAATTTTATTACAGAATATTGACTTACACGCTTTAACCGGCTGGATACCAGAAAGATGGGCAATCAGATTAAATGAACCTGACTTTAATAAAGACCATTTATTTGACACATTACTATCTCGGCTTCACAAAGGTGACGTTTTAGTAACTGTAGCTACTGGAGAATTGTCTGACGCTGAAGCAGACAGAACAGGATTAGTGGCTACTCATGCATATGCAGTATTGGATGCAAGAAAAATCAATGTTGGTATAATTTAAATGAAAAATACAACATAACTATCGATAAAATAAAATGGTGGTTAATAGACTGATTTCTGAATGTATACTCTAGGAAGAGAGACTTTTAAAATTGAAAAATCCTTGGTCCCACTTGAGGTGGCGCGGAAATTATTCTGAGCTAGATAGAAAACATTGGACTAAAGAATTACAAGAGGCCTTAAATTATGATCCTAGTTCGGCGTCCCATTTCGACAATGGTATTTTTTGGATCGACTTAGACAGTTTATGCCATTTTGTTGACGTTTTTTATTTCAACTGGAATCCAAAACTTTTTAGCTACACAACGTGTATTCATCAGTAAGTTATATAATTACAGTATTTGTACTGACCTGATATTAATTAATGTATTGAATTAAATTGTGAAACGAAAAATGATTTTGAAAAGCAATGAGTAAATTGTGTTTCTTTTTTTTAGAATGTGGAAAGCTGGAATGGGTCCTATAAAAGATGCTTACAACATCGGTGATAATCCTCAGTTTTCTTTGGAAGTGCAACCGGAAATTTCAGGAGCCATTTGGATTCTTCTTACACGTCACATTACTGATATTGCAGATTTTCGTCAAAACCAAGAATATATTACAGTTTTAGTGTACAAAAATAATGGAAAACGAGTCTATTATCCTCGTCAGTAATTAATTACTACAGAAATATTTATTAAATTTGTTATAATATAGAAAAAAAACTAATCGATTTCTACATTTGTTATATCATTAGATGATCCACCGCCCTATATTGATGGAGTGCGAATTAACAGTCCTCATTACTTATGTAAAATAAAAATAACTCCAGAAAGTACCAGAAAGTTTTCATTGGTTGTTTCACAGTATGAGAAAACGAATACTATTTATTATACACTACGAATTTATGCTACATGTCCATTTGTATTTCGTAAAATGTCTGAGCCTTATCATTATGAAAAAGAGGTAATTTTTGTAGCAGATAAAATATCGTTTTATAATGTCCTCATTATTAATTATTATTCTTTATCCTTTTCTAGATAACAGATGGTCAGTGGAAAGGTATTACTGCTGGAGGTTGTGGAAATTATCCAGCCACGTACATAAATAATCCAATTTATCAATTAATTTTACAAAGTCCCAACAACAACAATTATTTGCTGGTTATTTTGAAAGGTCCAAAACAGTATCAACTTAGTTTTGAAATTCAAACTGTTGTTTTAAACGACCCAGAAACTCCACTGGCCTTTAAAACTACCTCTCCTGGACCATATCGGTACGTAAAGTTATTAAACAAAATTATATATGTTAATATTTATGAACGGTAAAAAATTTATTTACTTACTTGAGCAATCATTTTTGTTCTTAATAATTATTTCAGGTCAGGTTTTATTTACCATGAATTAGAAAATGTTCCAGCTGGTACATATAACATTATACCATCCACATTTCTGCCAGGACAGGAAGGACCATTTTTCTTAACTATAAAAGCGTCCTGTCCTATACAGCTTAGCAGACTTCAATAAAATCTCAAAGATGTTTTAAATTGACTATTTATAATGTTTATATGATCTCAGATGAACAGTGATATTTTACTGTAAAATTGTTGATACATTTTTGCACAATTTTTTAAAGCGATTATTGAATATTGTTGAACTATTTATTGTTCAAGTTAAGGCAGCTTTGTATATAAATTTAAATTTTACACAACGATTCTGTAAATCATGGAAAATATAGAATTTGTTCTAAGCTTTTTTAACAAAACTTTTAAAGATCTTGTAAAAAAGTTAGATATATATGATTCGAAATTCTCGTATTTATTAGTTTGCGAAGATGGCCAGGTAACTAAATTTTAATCAGGCAAATATGAGGATTTCGAATAAAAGAAATAATTACAGTACTTTACATACGTAATTATCTCAATTTTACAAATAATAATTTTTATGATTTAAATATATTTAGTTCAATTTGTTTATTTATAAAGTTTAATACATTTGATTAACAAAATAATTAATCCTAATAATAATTACTAGTTTAAACACTGCTGTAGTGATTTTAAAACTATGTATATTTTATTTAACAATTTCAGTGCAAACTGTGTTTCAATATGTTTATAACTGATGCAGATACTTATACTATAATAAATATTATTGTAAAAAAAAAAAAATAATAATAATAATGTTTTTAATCCGTTGTCAGTGTTTGTTACGAGAAATTCTTAATCTTAAAAGTAAAACAAGACGATGTTTCTTAAGACAATAATTTGTTATAATTAATATTTTTTAAATAAGTCTCATGTATCAAAAAAAGATGCAGAAAAAAGTAAGACCAAAACATAGAGATAATTTTTTATTTGAGTTATTTTTTTTTACAATTAATAGATAAACTACTATCATTTATTAATCAACAAACGAAGAAGAAAAAAATCTTAAAACCGATTTAAAACCTTCGACGTAAACGTGTAAAAAAATTTATATTAAAAAAGAATTAACAAACACTTTGAAAAAAAATTGCGACATCTTTCTCTGGACGTCACTATTGATTGACTTTACAAATTACATTACTAATTATCTTTATATCCATTTTGTTTGTTATTTGCTTTTTCTAAATTCATTCATCAACTGGACTTAAATTATAACACGTACATACACAAATATAATACATATTTACTAGTTTCTCGCCTATCTTCGTGGAAGATCTAGATTTGTTGTGCAATAGTGTCGCTTCAGTTATACATTGTCATACAAAATCCAAATTACACTTTCTCTCAGCTTTCTTCGTTTTCTTTTTCATAGTGCAAAATATACGTTTATGTTGCATCAAGTGCCATTGTAATATACATTTATAATTGTTCTGAAAATAGATTATATCTTTACTACAATTTTTTTTTATTATTATTTTTTTTTGTTTTTTGTTTTTTAATTAACATTTGTATGTGCGATTTTAATACGAAAATGCTAATGTGGAATGTCTGATATGATCATGACTAATTCCATTCAAATTTTATGAAATTTAGTTCAAATCATGTGAGTGGTGAAATCACCAAGGCCTACAAAACTTTTTAAAAAAATCAAGTTTGCCACGAATCGACCGATTCGCACGTTAACAACAAATATGCTGTGCAATATGGAAGGTATGTATTTAGTTGTACTGTTCTGGCAGGACATAAGAGATGTCATCCCAAGGATGACGATAAAGTCCTTGTTTTAATCTCTTTTGATCCATATAATGGCCTGAAATCACAACGTAGGAAATTTATTTCAACGAACACAACTGTTTTACATTTTATTTAATACACAATTAAAAATACTTACCAATAAATCCTATACTTCTTCCAAGAACAAACAAACTGTTAATGGCTCCTATTTCTATGTATTCTTGTGCTTCTTCTCTTGTAAAAGTGCCGCTGTTTCTCAACATGTCAACAAATGCGCATGCAATTATTCCATCAACATTCAATATGAGGTTGGGTTTCTTACTAGTCGTAATTTTTTCAACCTCCAATGCGTATTGAACCAATGGTTTTGCTGGGAAATTTTCCATAACATAATCTTTTATTAATTTTACCCTCATGTCTGGATTGTTGATAGACTTGACACGGTGGCCGATACCCATGATTAATTTTCCTTGTTTACGTGTGTCATTGACGAATTCTTGGGGGTGTAAGCCCGCATCATAAGCTGCAGAAAACATGCGTGCAGCACCATCTAAAGCTCCACCGAATCGATCACCCTATCATTTATAAATAAAATACAATACTATAACTATTTCAATTTTTGTTTTTAAAAGGTAGAAATGATAGATTAATTTTTATTTTAAATAAAAAATTAATGAAACATACAAAAAAAATTAAAATTAAAAAACAGGTTTCACATTATTTCATTTTAGCTGATTTTATTAAAATATTTTTTACTTACAATTGTCAAAAGCCCAGAAACGAGTGAACTGACTAGATCTTTGCCTGCTCGAGCGCAAACAATTGTATTATGTGCTCCAGATACAGCTGGACCATGGTCAGCTGTAAGCATAAGTGACATCTCAAGGAATTTACAATAAACATTTGGTAAACAGCGCTGGAACCAGAGTAAAGAAACGACTCCGCCGATTCCAACATTCTGCTTCAACACTTCAGTTACAGGCATGCCTGCGTATAATAATTCTTGTCCACGTTCGTCGCAGATAGATGTCATAAATGACGCAGGTTTTCGAATTAGTCCAAGTTCCTGTAATGTTGAATAAATACATAAACGTTATATTCTTGCATAATAAAATAATATTAATTTCGTAGAAAATATACAAAAAATAGAAATATATCTATTTTAATTAAAACTAACCCTAGCCCAGCTGTAATCCATTGGTACTGTAGGTGGTGGCACTTCTGGTTCCGGGACAATCGTTCCGTTGTGTACAAGATCCTGATAAACTTTCTGTATAAGTTCTCCCAAATTGTCAAAGCTTTCAGGCACATGTGCCCCAGCTTCTTTGAGTGCCTTATTTTTGGCCGAAGCTGTTTCCATGTTACTATGAGCAATAGAACCAGCATGACCAAACTGTACTTCTGTGTTGAACATACTGGCACAAGTTCCAATGCACCATGCCACAAGCGGTTTTGTAATTTTTTTTGACTTAATGGCTTCGCATACTTCGTATTCTTCAATACCGCCAACTTCTCCCAACAGCACAATCAACTTTGCGTCTGGATTATTTTGGTATCGCATTATGTGGTCCATGAATGTCGTACCTGGGTAACGATCTCCACCAATTGCCACTCCCTCTAGCACACCATTTGAGGCTTTTGATATGATGTTATTCAGTTCATTGGACATGCCACCAGATCGAGATACATAAGCAATACTGAAATCAAGATAAATTTTTTTTTAGTTTTAATTTATTTAACAGTTTATAGTTTACTTTTGAATCAATTAAAATTTCTATATCTTTTTAAATCAATTTAATTGTATTATCATTGGTTGTACCTTCCAGGTCTGTATAATTTGCTATGTAAAATGTTGTCCATCATTCCACCCGTATTACCAATTTTAAAACAACCCGGTTTTACGCCACCAACTGTAGCTGGTCCGATGATAGTTACACCCTTTTCATGAGCTCGAAGAATTATTTTCCGAGTCATATTTTCTGGAATACCTTCAGCGATGATTGCGATTGTTCTAATTTGTGGGTATTGCAGAGTTTCAATAGTACTATCGTACGCAGATCGTAAAGATGCAAAAGTTATCATTACATCAGCATCTGGATGCTTCATCATTGCATCTTTCATTTGTTTATAAACTGGTATGAGGACCTAAATAAATTAAATTTGTAAAATACTGTAATTTTTAATATTCTTTTCTCAGAATTATCATTTCAAAGTATTTCTTAGATGAGATTACAAGTACAATTTTGTTTCAAAAAACAATTAAAAAGTTAAATGTTAACAATCAAACAATAAATGACATGTTCCAATTACATAACTGATTCGTTTTACTCATTTGACTTCGCATTATTCAAATCATAATAGCCTTCGAAAATATTTATGGAATATCAATAACTTGTCATGCTAATAAGGAAATTAAGTATTATGTCTGTTAACATTCATGAAGTCACCATTTCATTAAATAGTAGAAATTAAAGAAATAATGTATAATAACATGTAAATTATAATCAAATAATTTGTAAATATTTGGAAACAACATAAATTTTAGATAATTAATTAATGTTTTCAATTAATTTGTTAATCAATTATATAAAATGTAAAAAAAAAAATTAAGGAACTCATTATAGCTCATCAACGATTATAATTAATATTTGTATGATTTTTACCTCTTTATGTCCCCAATAAAATTTCTGCTTATGGTCCCCAGTGAATGGGTAGACCAGGGCAGCTACAGAAGGTTCCATTCTGCGACACACAAAATCAAAATCGAGCATGCTTTGTACAGCTCTAGTTTGCATACCCCAAATAATGGATTTCGTTGTCTTGGTAAACAATTGCTTGGGACCAGCGGAATCCGTGGAGTCGCTCTTTTTCAAAGGAGCCTGATCTGATGAAATCGCAGATGAAGATTTAGGAGGTGGAGTAGGTCCCACTTCTTGACCAGACGGTAACAGAAAATTCGCTGTTGAAAATTCTTGAGCTTCAGCGTCCGGTATCGCTTTTTTGCCAAGGGCCATAGCACAAATTGCAGTCATATGGGTTTCTGGACCAAAAACATAAACCGGAATTCCAAGTCGTTTACCGACTTCGCGGATGATTCTACAATAACACCAAATAATTATTTTTATATTAAAAATAAAAAGCATATTACATTTGTACTCAAGAGTATTTTTTCTTTTTAATATTCTTATTTTTTAACTAAGTAATCACAATATATATCCAATCAACACAAACCTTAAACCTTCCTGATAATTGGGTCCAGCTCTTCTGACGAAAATTTTTATATTGAATTCAACCAGCTTGGGTTGGAATTCTTGTAGAGCTTTAACGATACCCTTAAAAGTCGCAGCAACGTTCGTGAAATTAGCGATCCCACCACCAATGATGAGAACTTTTCCTTCAGGATGCTTTTCCTTCGTCATTAAGCTAAGAATCGTTTTGGCATACTCATAAGTCTGTTGTTCGCTGGGTGCACCCGAGTATTCGCCATAGTTTGCTAATTCAGACGCGGCGCCCAAATCGCAAATTGTGTCGGAATAAATGACAGACGCTCCTAGATTAAAAATTATAAAATTAAAAAATTATTGATATAAAAATCGTAATTATAACAGCTATATGCCAATATTTACCTCCACCAGCAACCATGGTCCACACTCTCCCACTAGGATTCAAGATGGTAAGTTTTAAACTTGCGCCTGATTTGGCATCCAAATCAGCAATGTAAGCTTCTTCTGGATAAGCATCGCGACCGAACGGTGGAGGATAATCGATCTCGCCCCAATCTGGCCTGCAGATGAAGTCTGCCGTGGTGTCAAGTTTGGCAGCGAGGTCAAGAATGTAAATGGCGTCGTCTGTCACGACCAGAGGATTAATTTCCAAGTAGGTAAAGTATAAATCAACGTACAGTTTGTACAATGAGTGAATGAACTTGGCAATAACTCTAAAATAAAAATGAACAAGTTTAATTTTTAATTCAGATTCAGACTTAATTATATCATCAGTTGTTAACACTGAAGTCGTTATATAAGATAAAAAGTATAAGATGAAAAAAAAGTGTTTGAAGATTGTATATGTATTCGAGAAGGCTTACGGCTTTTTGTTATCAGCCACATGAGTAAGTAGCTTGCTAATTATAGTACTCTCATCAGGAATTTCTGTGCCAACTGGTACATCGAGTTTCAAAGCTTTGGAATCGACATCTCCTATGTCCACTCCACCTTCATGATAAAATAATATTGTGTCTGCTGTTCGATGCGAATAAATACATACGTACACTTCTTCTGCCTACAACAAAATTGTATTGATATTTAGTTGCGATTTATTATTTATAAAAATAAATAAATACTTTGGATTTTGAACTGCTTGTAATTATTTATAATTAATACATAATAAATATCGTATCATGTATGAAAATTAAAATTTTAAAAATAAAGTAATTTTATTAAAATACTGGTACACGTTGAATTGAATTAGTTTCATTGATAAAATTGATAAAATTACTTTAAAATTAACATAAAAGCCGAAATACCTTTTCAATTTTTTCAATCTAAACACTGATTGATAATTATAGAATCTTGTTTTTTATTGCTCAAAGTATTATGTACAGTCATAATATTGTTTGGAATTTTAAATCAAATAAATTTGGAGTTTCTATGAAATTACATCAATTACTTCATTTTTGCATACAAAAATTTGTACAAATGTTTTAATTATTTCGATATTTAAACTACTTATTTTATTATTTATTATGTTAAAACATATTAAAACATTTTCACCAATAAGTTTGATTCAGTTATCACACTTACAGTGCCCAGAAATAATTGATTTGGGCGGGAAAAGGGGAATTTGAGCTTCAGTTGGCTGTGACATTTCACCTCAAACGCATTATATATATCTTGATTTTAAAATCACAATCGCGGATAATACGAAAAATCGGCTTGGGTTAGTATATAAATGAACTGTTCCCGGATGTCATTTATGAGCTAAAATAGGGGGATTGAACATTGTAAAGAAGCTACTTTTAAAAGTATAAAAATTGAATAGTTTTTTTTTAAACAAATTTTATCAATAAGTAACAATATTATGTTACATAAAAAAATGTTCAGAATTATTAATCAATGATAATTAAAACACCATTGATTTATATATGAAAACTGTAAATCTAATAATGGACATGAAAAAAAGAACATCTATTTGAATATTGTAGTAAAAAAAACTTCAAACGGTTTCGTTACACCGAAGGAAATAAAATTCCATTCAAATTCGTTAATCGATTCGAAACGTCAATGAATCGTTCGTAGTTGGTTTTAAATTGTAAATCCATTTTTCACGATAAAAAAACTTCCTATTTTGATCAATAATTTCGAAGCTCCACATTGTGTTCAAATGATTTGACTAAGTTGTTTGCAAAAATAAAGTTTCTAACAATAATTATTATAAAATTATATCAAATAACTGTGTCATTTAATTTATATATATTTATACTACAAATATTCAAAGTCATGAAGACAATTCAACGAATCCTTCATTGCATGGTGGACCATACATAACGCAAATTTTTAGACAAACAATAATTTTCCAATTGTAATATAATTAACAACTTTTAACAATCAAAAGTAAAGCCAAACATTGAAACAATTACGATAAATAATAATACTTATAGAAGGTACATTCAATACTATAAATAAAGCATATGATTTTGAAGTAATTTTCTCAAATGAAAAACCATGGTTATTGGTATGATAAAAAACCAATAATCAACCAATCTTACCGGCTTGTGAGGTACAAACGGTTCGATGATGAATGTTTTGAGTTTGCCAGTTGTCCGGCCGATTGTCTGGTCTTTGTTCATTCTCTCGTTAATCCATGCCTGGACAGTTGGCAAATCAGCATTGACCTTGATCAAGCCAAGCTTGCCTCTGCGCTTGATCAGCTGGTCCGGCTTGACCACGAGTTTCTCGCTCTTGAGCCAAGGGTTCTCCGCGACCACGTGCGTCCAATTCGTGTCCTGGTTGATTGTCACAAAGCGGCATTTCGCTGCCTTGGTGCCCGCTGGCAATTTCCGATTTATCAGGTCCTTCCCTGTTGCCTCGCGAATCGCTTTTGCCGACATATTGTGTTAATATCTGCAATAAAATATTCATCAATTAGAACCCACCAATCATCCGATAGAATCAATTTTTCATTTGCCATTCATCTGCCATTTAATACTCTAAGGCTTCATAGAAAATAATGCAAACGACACTAATCAATTAAAGACAGTACAATCTCAGAATCAATTAGTCGGTTGAAATTTAAGTTCATTCAGTCGTGATGTCAACCAAACCAATGTAACAAATCAAATTCAAGTACAATATTTAACCAATCGATTTGAATGAATCCATCCCATTGTGATTCAACTTTTCACCCAACCGCCGGTACTTTCTACCGCATTTTTCTTATTTACTTTTGACTTCATAATCGTTCGCGCGTTGAATAATTAAGTGACCGTTACGGTGAAAGTGGGCATTTTCTTTCCGAATGGTCCGATTGCTTCCGATCGGCCAAAGTCAACTTAAAAGTCGAAGGGTTATTTGTCGAGGTATAAGAATTGTCAAAACCTAATCGCGCGCGCTTTAACACCGCCACGGGTAAAAGTTGGTCGACCGCATTCCTCGGAGTGAGAAGCATAGGTAATAGGATCCTCGTGCTTTCATTTTTGTCTGCTTTGAAATGATTTTTGGTTGGAGAACAAAAGCGTTAATTCGCTTCGCATAAGTGGCAGCCGTTCCGCGCGCAATAAGCCTTTCTACCGCGACCAAAAATAATATCTTTCAATGTCCAAAAATAACTAAATTAGGTTCACGATCCCTTTGTCGCGAATTTGAATATCATCGTTTCTGCTAAAGTTGTTTAGGTGCGATTTCTCGACGCGGGCTCAAAATGGGTAAACAAACACGTGCAAATGATAACCGGTTTGCCGAGTGACAGAATCTCATTTCTCATTTTCATTTTCTCGTTTAATCGCCAGGTACGAATTCCGGGTAAGCTTATGTAAAAGGATTGTTAAGCACATGGTTTTCACGCGGTTAGTTAGATATTCCTGGCGCATTATAAACAACGCGCGGTCATTCGAATATCTGCTTTGTTTGCAAAGTGCACTTGAACGAAATATAATGCATACTACGGCTTTTGATAAATACGTACGCGTGCACAATGGTGCCCCTTCCCTCCCTCCAATTTGCAATTAACCAGTCAAGGCTGAAGGAAAATTATTTATTATTATTGTAATTATTTTTTTTTATAAAAGAACTGAATGAAAGGTAATAAAGATTACAATTTTGTTGAGTAAAATAGTAAAAAAAGGTAGCGCAGAGTTATTCTTAAGTCGCAAAGTAAGCCTATTTGGCAGTTTTTATTAGCATTAACCCAGCACTAAGACCTTGAACTCTAAGTAGCATCGGATATTCGACAGAAACAAATGATAATTATGATGTTAATTATTATAATAATGACAATAATTATTATTACAGTTATGATAATGGTAATGATAATATAAAATAAAAAAATAAAAAGAAAAAAGTAAATATTTGCACTTGGGTTGAAAATTTGTTCAAGTGTTTTCCACTTTTGTTTCTTACTTCTGGTTGACAGTATCATCGTTTGTGAATAATCATTAATTTTATTTTCACGTAATCGCTTCCTTAGAGTCAATGCGCGATACGTCACTTTCACCATCACAGCTTTCAAATATTGATACTACATCTTACGTCGATATTTTAGTTCTGCATAATCATAACTAGATGAAAAACTTGAATCCGAATGTGAATGAGTGTAATTATTTATATATCACCGTGAAGAAAGGTGAGAAAAAGAATGAAAAGAGAAAAAAGGAAAAAAGAGAAACTGTATTTAAAAATTTGCTTTCAAAAACCCATTTATCAATGTGATCTTTACTCGAAGTTTTTTGCTGAAATTTAAATTCAAATCAATATCATTTTCGAATTCTTGTTTTAAATTTGTTTATATCCGAAGTGTACTTTTGTAAAAAAAAAGATGTAATATTAATATTTTAATACATCGTAATGAATGAAAATATACGATAATTAAAAAAAATGCAGAATAAATGACAGTTTACAAAAATAAGATTGTAATGTCTTACGTTGGACGCACGAATTGTGAGCACATGCGATCGACGTGATAACTCACGATGAACTGAACTTTCACAGAAGCATAAAATATGTAACTTAGTAATACGTCCTTGCACTATCTCGAGGCATCAAACGTACGATTCTCTACCTCTATTTTCCATTAACTATTTTTTTTTTTTTTTTTTTTTTTATTGTACCATTATTTTTGATTACAGCAATCGGTATGCGTTTTTTTCCTTTCGTTTCAAGTATTCATTTTAACACACAAAAAGAAAAACAAAAAAAAAATACATTTTATAATAATGCTTCTGTTAACATGCTCGATTCTTTAATTCACAGTCATATATAACAATATAAAAGTGTTCTTAAATAAAAGCTTATATTAGTGATGGGTTAATGACTTATCGATTTCATGAATTTATCGAAATTGAATTGTAAAATATTAAATATATTGATTATTTAAACAAATGTGCAAATATTTTCATATAAATCTTTTAGAACATTTATAATGAAAAGATTAGCAGAGGAGAAAAAAATTAACATAAGCACAAAATAATGCATCGGATGATATTAGATAAAATGTTTAAAAAATTAGCTCTATCAGTTTATCATATATTTGTAATAACTGATGATAGATTTTGTACGCAAGTTATTCTACTTTTATATTCTTAAGTAAATATTTAATAAGAGACTTGAATCAGTGGAAATTAATTTTTTATTTTACATTTATTAAATGACTTTAATATACTAGTTCTGTTACATTATAAAACTAAAAAATTATTAACTTTTAATAAAAACTGTACATTCCCACACTGTTTAAAAATGTCTCATTAAATAACAATTGGTTTGAATCAAAAGGGAGAAAATACTGCGGTTTCATGCTCTTGTTTATTCTATGATTGAAATTATTAATCGTTTTTCATTATCATCTTTGTGCATAACTTTGTAAGCAGTTCAAACATTGCTCAAATTATGACTATTCAAAAGGTGATTAAATATCAAAAGAAAAACGAATTGCAAGCAATCACATGTAATAAAAATGCAAATGAATTAAACAAGTTTTTTTATTCCACTGCATTAATCGGATAATAATTTTGTTTTATTTTAAATCCCGAAAATTAACTTTTCAAGTTACATTCATTCAACCAATGTTCATTCTAACATTCATTAGAATGTAAGTTTAAAAATAATCTACTGCAAATATTTTTGTTATCAAACATAAAGACTTTGTTAACATACTTCAAAGTATTAAGTAATTGTCTTATATTCTATATTATGAGTTTGACGTCAATTTATTAAACCGCTTGTATGAAAATTGAAAGAAAAACAATATTTTCCAGCAAGTTGGGTTTTTCAAAATCCTATTAGACAAGAAAAATTTCTAATTTTTAATTATCCATAATTTCATATTGTGATGTTGAAGTAAATTTTCTAAATTACTTCGAGATGTTATAACTTTTTTAATTCGAATATTATGGCATTGTTTCAAGTTAAGTATTAAAGGTGTTTTGCAATGTGCATTAGTACCTTGAAAAATGAAGAGGAAAAAAAGGAGAAAAAAAAAGGAAGAAAAAAATCCAAGTAGCACATTGGTGTTGACGTGCATACTCACTACATAAGCATATTTCTAGCTGGATAAACTTGACTTTCACTTTTCTATGTCGTTTAGTTGGCGCGCTTGAAGAGGAACTTTGTGCGGAAGTGTTGTTGAATTCAAAAGCCTAACAAGTAATTAAACAAACAAAATGCTTGTGCCACGTCTTCCTTGGATATTTAGTAATTCTAATCTTCAAAAATTTTATTTTCATATATTTTAAGTACAATTTTTTAATTTCATTATATTATTCTTTCAAACAAAAGTTAATTATAGCTGCATCTATTTTTATAAATACTAATTTCAATTTCGCAATGAATGATCCGTATATTAACAACTTCATCGAGTTATTGATTTATTTACTTATTCAATCATTCCTAAATAATGAAAAAATTCAAGACATTCAAGCCATAATTAGAAAATCACAATAAATCGATTAGACAGGGTTTATATCTGTAGAAAGATGTAGCTCTGCTTGAATTTAATAATTTATTGAAAATAAAAGTCGCTTTCGTGTTATTGTGCAAAAGGAAATTATTCAATTAGTCAGATAAGAAAACAAAACTGTGCGCATTCCCACTCCCCGGCACATCATCCGATCGTACGATCAATAGAAAAGCTTATTCAAAAAGCCGGTTTGTTCGTTTTCCAAAATCCTGATCAATGCGATGACCTGGGCAATCTCAACTGCCATTGTAGCAGTGCACCTTTGAGTGTATTGGTACGGTCACGTGGTTATGGTCTGACCGCTCAGTCTTCTACTTTCCGGTTCACTGTCTCTCTCTATCTCGTGCCAATACATTACTTTTTTTACGAAACAAATTTATACTGCAACCTTGACCCTCTCTCTTCACAACTTTGCTGCAAGTCTCACTGCAACTATCACGTTTTGTGTACCACGACAGGCACACAGTCATGCCAATGTTATTTTCAGTCATTTGTAAATAACTATTATCTATGCAGGCAAAGGAAAGTGTAGTTTTTTTTCTTTATCGTGATCTCTTATTTTTGCAGTTCATGGTTTTCGCTATCTTCCATTTCGCCACATTAGCAACACAGATAAGCTTATTACGAGACGCTTTTGGGTTATTCAGAATAAAGAAATCCTACACAAAATTGCACATTATAATTCAACCCCGACGAAAGGTTTGTCAATTGAAACTGTTGATATGGAATGCGATAAATTAATGTTATTCATACAGCTAGTGCAGGTGAACTCTCACATTTCGTTGGTCGAACTGATCATTTTTTATAATTAAGCCAACATTCTCATATAACTTTGATGAAAAAAGAAAGTGAATTCTTATTTTGTGAAAATAATATTCGGATTCACATGTAAGAATCAAATGAGATAAACATTGTGTAATATAAATAGAAATTCATGTTTCTGTAACATAAAATGAGTTTTTAACAAAAATAAAAGTCAGTAAATTACACTTTTTTTTATAAAAATTTGTCTTCAAAAGTTTACTTACGATGAACTTGGAAAGAATTAGAAATACCGGTTTCACTATATTTCGCGGTAAGTATTCAATCAAAACACAAAATTTTGTCTGTCATCTAACCAAGCGACGTATACAAAACAGGACTTGCCTTTGGATTCACTTTGTATCATGAAATTTGAATAACCGGAAATTATATTGGTTGAAATAACAATCCCCTTGTAGGTTATGTCGAAAAAGTAGCGAAAAAATGCGACACAATGGAATAGGTGAGGAGGCGGCGCGTCGATGATACTTGAATACAAAGCCGAATAACGTGACTGACGTAAGTGCGGCGCTTTTCTTCGCTGAAAAATCGATTTTGACAGTCGCGAGTCACGGCTGCGAGTTAACAATCGATGCGTAGATCATGGCAAAGGAAGTTGCAAAAACGAACTTACGAAACTGAGACGGCTAAAGGTTGACGGTTGAGAAGTAGCTCGGATTCGTTGCGATCGCGTGGTGTTTGGACGGCGGCAGTTTGAAAAAAGGGGGAACCCGTACCGAACCGAACGAACACCAAAAAAATACTGAATACCGAGTGCTCTCCGGCACTCTTACGTCGAGCGCAACGCAGGAGCGGCTTTTCTGCGCATGCTCGATGAGCTTTTGACCAATCAAAATCAAATGTCAATATTCACCGTGCAATGCGAGTACACGGGAAAAAAGGTAACGCTAAATTTGTGTTGAAAACTCGTTAAACGCAAAGATGCTAAATGTGAAAACGCAAAATTAATGGACGGCAATTTTAATATCTTTTTCTATTTTTAATATTTTAGATTTTATTTTAATAATCATGTTAGTTTTAAGACTGATACAATATTTTATTACGGTCCCATGTACAGTGACCTCGTGGACTTTTTTTCTTGGATAAGAAATTAGAAGTGTCAAGAGAAATTACCCAATGAAAAACAAACGAAAGTTATCGGATGAGAAAGTTTAATGAATTTTATATACATATATATATATATATATATATATATATATTTGAAACACTTTTTCAAATATATTTGTAACGCTATGAAAAATAAAAAGAAAATATTTATAAGTTTTCGATCATTTTAAATTGTAATTGCGTATCATTATCTATTTGTTGTTTGTACTACTTACAAATTTAAATATTAGGTCATATTTATTTGTTCATCACTTTTTTAATAAGATAAGAAGAGAATAACTTCAATAAATATATTTTATACTTAGTAATACATACTACACTATAACTTTTAACATGACATTGTCTAAAATTCTAGTAAAAAATCCTCCAGAAAATTAAAGTAATTATTATATCATTATATTATTATGTTAAAAATGTATGCATTTGATGTACAATACGTGATATTCATGAGAATAAGTGAACGTAATTTAACATGATTTTGGCTGCTGGGATCATTTCATAATAAAAACTGTTTAACAGCCAAGATTGTATTAAAATGAATTAACTTATTTTTACAGAAATCACGTATTTGTTCGTTTTCGTTGTAATTATGTATAGTGAACATAATTTTTAAGCGATGTAAAAGCCATACATAAATATTAATATATTTGTTACATGAATAAAGAACAATCTGTGAAAATACGTTTTTATTTTAAACATTTCTGATTTAATATACATATATTACAAAAATAATGAGTTTGCTTAATATGCTTTTTAATTATATAATATTAACAAGAGTGTTTTTAATAAAACAAAAAAAGCTCAGAAAAAGGCATTGTTTCAACTTAAGTTGAATGTAGTTGGTTTCGTGTACAAATCTTTGGAATATTTTATTTTATTCCATAAATAAAATTATAGCTCAGATCAACAATTTCAGATTACTAAACAAAGATTTTCAACATTCCCAGATGAAAATGTATTTTTAAATTAAATTAATAAATTGGAATTTATTGCTATTGATATTTGCTAATATCTTTCAGTCATGAAAATTAATTCTGCTTTTTTATCAATGTATTACATGCCTCTAAATGCTTTTCCTTAATTGTAAAGTATGATATTCGAATCAAGTACGTTTGTAAAAATGCGCGCAAAAACGAAATGTAAAAACATAATAAAAAATCATGAGGTCATGTAAATTGTGCTTAATTAATATTTTAAATGTATAAATAATTATCATCAAAACTCTTGCAGAATTAAAAATTAAATTTGAATTAACTGGAAATAAGTAACATTAAAATATTTTTTATCATAAATTATATCACATATATTTTTTTAGCGTATTATAGACTTCATCATTTGGTGACACAACATAACATAAAAAGTATTTGTTAAAAAAAAAAAGTATGGCAGTAGATTATTCTAATAAGGTATGGCAACTACTTAAAAATTCATTATTTGTCATTAAAATGCTCTCCATTTAAAATTAACAATAAACACTTACTTGAATATTTGTGTATTATAATACAGAATGATAAAAAATATTTAAAATATATCACGTAAACTTTTGTTTTTGATTTCTCTAATAATTTTCTTTATGTTTTTATGCTTTTAGCTATTAAATCCCCTATAATGGTTCCCATTTCTTTGGAATGCTTCAAGACAAAAGAATGTTGAAAGTTATTTTTACAAATCTCAACTTCAGAATTTGGATGTTTGCTCTTCATGTCTGAGAAATAACTTCTTGGTGTCCAGCCATCTTTCTTACTGTAGTAAAAATAAAGCTTTTTCTCATATTTAGATATTAGATCGTGATCTGGTTCCACAATACATAACATTTCTTGCTTCGCTAGCAAAAATACACGCTTTAGAGATTCTGGGTGGATTAGTTGTAAAACTGGTTTAATGCAGTTGCGAGGAATGCCATAAAACAATCCGAAAACTTGAACTAAAAAATATTGCAGCAATACTGGGAAGAAAGTGAAAATCCATGCCAAAAATATTAAAAACGGTGCTATTGGGAGAATCTGTAATTAAAAATAATTGATTTTAACTAATAAATATTTGTTTATGCTGTATAATTATCAAGAATTTGTGTATGTAATCACAAACATTTAGTACATAACAATACATTTTATGATAAAAGTATTATGAATAAAATGTGTGAAACTGATATACTTACAAATTGTGACAAAAATTTTCCATTTGGACTATCTTTCATATGTTCTACAGTAGGAAAGAGCAAATAACTTTTTACAACTTTTTCAGCTATTTTGTCATCTCGCATCAAATTTAATGCAAACCAACTGCCAATAGAGTGACCGATTAGATGAACATGTGCATCCTGCGGTATATATTTTTTGATGAATTCCGCCTAAAAAAAGAAGTATTATTTTCAATCTGTATTCAAAACATTTATGATAATCAAATATTCATAACACTTAAAAAAGTAAGGAAAATTAACCTTGTGCTCCAACTGTCCTTTCAAATCAAATAGTTGCGTATTATTATCAATACATGGCATCGAAAATGATAAATTTTCAGGCGGTTGAACGTGTCCTGCATATCCTACAATCCAAACTGGTGTCTCAGAAGGCAACTTTGATTTCAAGACTTTGGCAAATTCTTCATAAAATTGTGGCACTCCGGGATTTCCTGGAAAGATTAAAACAACGTGCTTGTTGCCATCTTCAGCGAGTCCTTCTTCAATCCATCTTCCATGACATATGACCTCGGTCGGTACTCCGTTACATTGTACCATAGCTCTCACCATTTTTGATAATGTTTATCTTGACTTATCTGAAAAAGTTGAAAACAAATTAAAACATTTAATCTTACTTGACAGAGTATTAATCTGAAAGTAAAGCAAAGTGAAAAAGTTATAAATAAAAGTGTAACAAATTTTTCACATATTTTCACAAAAATTATTATTTTTCTTTTATTAGGCACAAGCTAATCATTATAATGCCCTTTTTTTTAGGAATTAATTATTAAATTCAAAGTATTTAAAAATTATAATTTCATTGTTATAAATTTATATTGAAACACATAGTTGCAATACATTATAAATAAACTGAAAATTCTTCAAGTCATTTTTCATACTTTTCATATCTTGTTTTATAAGAACAAAGTCCAATAAAATTATTTTCAATATATTCTTACAGAAAAGTATGTAAAACAGAGTAGTTGTAATAAAATCAAGGAAAAAAGTATATAATATGCATAAATAACATTAATGTAATTCAATCGATTAAATAAAAAATGTTCAATTGAAAATAATTTTCAATTTTTTGAATCAAATACTCACTGTGTGATTATGAGGTGTTATTTATCCGTACGTGTCTGACTGAAGGTGACAAATTGTAGGTTAGTTTCACCACTTTGCTGTCCCTTTTCTATTTTCCAATGTCACATCCAAGAAACGAAGACAGAATACTGTATCACTTTTGAAACATACGTTTTACTGAACACGTCATTCTCTTTGACACAATACGAATAACTGTTTACCGATAATTGTCACAGAAAATTCATTTACGTCGTACGAACTTTTACCGGTGTCCCGTTAAAAGTTATTCTTTGATATCCGTATCAATTATTTATCGAAGAAAAAATATAATTACCTTGATAAACTC
>JABFOV010001084.1:0-28216 GCA_022817685.1 Aradophagus sp. ZL-2020
GTATTATATCTTCCTTTATCAAAACTGTTTCCGAATACATGATTTATAGAAAAGAAACTTGTAGAAACTCAGTAGAGAATACATTGTAATATTCTATTAATCCTCATAATTTATACTGATTAAAATCAGCCGTGGAAAAATTATCAAAATGATATAAAGTCAAACAATTGATGACAGTTTTAATCATAAATTTTTCATTTTATCAATTTTTATTGTTCAAACAAAATTCAGCCATTTTTACTAACTCATTCAGCGAAGTTGAAATAAATACATTCGTCTGTCCATTATCTATACAGTGCATAGTATCGAAGATAAAAGAGATAAAACAAAAGAAATATTAGGAAAAGTAGCTTTAAAAAGTCACAAGGGAGCTATTTTGAGCGCTTGGTCTAAAAAAATCGGATACTCGGCTTAAACGTCGTTATAATTAACGCGATCAATTGATGGCGGAATCGTTGAAAGGCAATCCCACGACGAAATAATTTGTGGAAATGAATGCACGGTAACTTATCGGATTTATTACCGGCTTTGACATGAAAAAGATATTAAAATGAATCAAAGCGAAGAAAGTAGAAAAATCGGTCGCAGTGGGGGGAGGGAAAAGGAAGCGCCTGGTCACAAAGGCATCGAAAGCTGACAACTTTTTGCAAATGTTTGAGGACGAATTCGCATTGATTTGAAGGATGAATGGAAACCAGAATCAGTGAAAAGGATGAAACGAAAACTTTTTCTTGAAGCTGTTGATCGTCTTTTTTATAATTATATATAGTCGGTATGCATTCTAAAGTTTCATAGTTGTGAGAAGTCGTCCTTTCAAGAAGTTTATTGACTAAATGGAAACCTTACTTCGAAAAGTTAGACGATTTAATTTATACTTTTTCACTAGTGGGCCAGATTTTCAATGCACCGAATATAATAATAATAATTATTATAATAATTATTATTATTATTATTATTATTATTATTATTATTATTATAATTGCGCGATTGTAAATATGTGTAACTACGTATGCAAAAAGGCGAAACAATAAAGTTTATGGAATAGTATGATTAAAGAATAAATCGTTTTGAAAACGAAAATATTTCAATTTAAATGTAAGAATCATATAAAAATGGATTGTGAAGGTAAATAATGTTTAGATATCTTTTGAAAAAACTTTAACGAATTTCATTGTCTACATTCCGTCAGGTATGTTCTTTAACGAGTTACCATTGAAATGTTTTTGTTTTTGAAGTACTTTGTTCTTCAGTTGTGTAACGGATATTAATAAATACAGAGAAACACGAAATTTTAAATGAAGATTTTTAGGTAATAAATGTAATTATCTATAATATTCATTATATATCTAGTACAATTTAGTAATAAACTAATTCTAATACATTCAATAATATATCTGCAAATCAAATAATTTAGTACATGCATACATTCAATCATTTTCATTAAATATTTAATACAAGTTTGAATGTCGCATACATACATACATAATTTAGACGATGATGTACCAGATATTAAACGAATCCCTCGTAGTAGGCAATATTTTTTAATTTACATAACATTTCGTATTTATATGACTTTTATATTAAAGCAATACATAATTTTTAATACATTTTCTTTTCTTTTCAGGAACGACACGCAGATTAATTCGTCATCACCCCGAAATGAAGATTTGTTTAATTCAAGTCACCTCCATTGAACAGATACCTGCATCAGCGACGTATAAATGTACGTGAGTATACCTATATTTCAAAACACGCGCATTCTTTCATTCACCCATACATTATAACATCATCTCCGCGTGATCGAACCGAAGGATTTGCATTCAGAGGAATTCCCTCCTATTTGATTACTGGAAAGAGACTCAGCTTATCGGGAATTCTTCTCTTCCAAATAAACGAAGCGCATTTTATAATATAAATTTTCCGTTAAATCAGAATTATGTAATCCTAAATAGCTGTACGATATTGGCTTTTCATTTTGCGCCGAAAAGATCATAACGTCTTAAAGTTTGAATATTGATCTGCGCGTCAATTATCCATCCAAAATGTTGAACAGCTTAGTTAAATTAACTGGTTAAAAAGATTTGGTTGAATTCACCATACGTATCTGTGGTTTTCCGGCAAAATCAGTTGAGTCCATTTTAGTGAAATTCGAAAAGAAGCGTATTCAAATTTTCAAATCCTGTGATGATGATACAGTCGTAATGAGTACGACGTAACTTTCTTCAAAAACTTGTATTATCATTTTTGGTCTGATCAAATGAAAATTGATGTAAAATTTATATTGAAAAAGTACTTTACTCAATTCTACCTGTAAACCACAGATATATGTTATCATTAAAAAAATTAATGTACAACTGTGCAAATAAATGACATCATATTTGTCATACTTTGGTACAAAAGTGTTCACCAAGTGGTGTTACACGTCTCACGACAATCGACATCTGATCTTGCCATGTTATGACATATACAACACTCAACACCGCCTTACGGAAATTCGCGCGATAAAACAAGAGGACTGAAAATTAAGCTTCATGACACGGAGCTGGTTTTTAATAAAACGCGCGAGAGAGAGCGAGAGGTGGGGGGGAGAATTTGAATAACATCACTGCGCGATTCCGTCGTTCCTTGTAATAATGCAACGAATGACGGGAGTTGTCTTTTTCTCACGGTTCTCGAGCGCATTAAGACGCTGTAATGCATCTCGTAAAGGCGATGTTCATGGCGGCATAATATGATGCAAAGTAGGCGAATGGACGAAAAAAAAAAGGTTTAATCGACGAAGTGTTCCGATTGCGCTCCGATATTTACCCGAGACTCTTTTTCCTCTCGAAAACAGCGAGTCCCCGTCCGGCAAAGTGGTCCTCGGCTTTCGGATAATTTATTTAAAACCGGCCCTGTTTGCGCGCGCACAAATTCCCCCCTCCCCCCCGCATTGTGCCGGAATCAGTTTCGCAGTCCGGGCCACCTCGAGCCGACCGTTCTTTTGTATTCGCGGGCTCGCGCGCGGCGAGAAAGAAGAATTTAAAAAGAGAAACACAGGCGCCGCCGTAAGTAATTTCGCTCGTTCGGCCGTTGCTATTTGCACTCCTAGCCGTTTCAACTCACTGTTTTGCCTTCGTCGAATAACTTTTCGAAACTGTGTGCACGCGGCATTTTGTCCTTTCGACTTTAGCCGGCGAGATTGAGTTAATCTGGTTTGCGCTGCTGCTTAACGCCGCCACGGTGGAATTGATGCGCACTTTCCAGAGCAATCAAATGACGGTATTTTTGTATCTTCGAGGGGGTGTAAGAATAATTTTCATATGCCGTCAATTAAGTAGCTCGCGTGAAATTAACATTAGAAATACATTATGCTCATGCAGATAATTGCCTTTGTAACAAAAACAGTTATCCAAATTCGTTCGATGACCCATTTTATCAATCAAATCTAACAACTTATATTTCAAAAATTCAATCTGAAAGATATCGTTAATGCATTTCCTTGTTACAATTGAATAGAAACGACGAGAAAAATCGCCACGAAAGTAGGCCTCGCTAATTCAATGATTCATTTATAACAATTTCACGTAAACGTATTCAGTTAATCAAATCGAAGCATTAAAATTCATGAAGTGCGCGCCGAAGGACCGAATTGTAAGTCCAAATAAAAGCCGTTTCCTCATAAAGCTCAAACGACGTCGGACGTCTTATTTTGCGAGCAACAAAGCGCCGGTCTTGTTGCGCAATACGTGACGATGCAAATGAATCGCATTAATCGCGCCGCCGGAACCGGGCCAATTTTCATGCCCCGGTATAGATTTTTCGGCGCCGCGTCGAACGCCCGGGCACGAAAGGAAATCGCATTCCAATTAAAACGGATCGAGCGCGGCCGTGTAACAATGTACATCAAGGCACACGATGTGTGTTTAACTAGATTTTAACGTACACGGGAGACAGTGCGAATCGTTTGATCAATGTCGGCCGTTTCGATGAACCGGACCAGCGCAATTCGGTGGCCGCGCTCAAATGAAGTGCGAGCTGGAAGAATTACGGTTTCGCGCGGTAAAAATGTTGCGGTTGAGGGGGCAAGATAAAAAATGGCGATCGAAATCCGTCGGTCAAGCTTCTAATCGAACATTATCGGCCGATAAATAAATCACCGGGGCACAATGTAAGTTGGCGGTAATGCGATTGGACGACTGAATTAACGCCATTTCCGGCTGAAAGGGGGCGCTGGCTGCTCGCGTCAAATCCAATAGACCCCTTTTTCGCCCGCGTCGTTTGCCATTCGAGTTATCTCGTCTTGTAATGAAATTAAACGTAATAATACATAACAGCTGACGCCATCGACTCGAGAGCTCTCGCGCCCCATCGCCGACCGGAAAGTGCTGCAACGCTGAACCTAGCTACACCGGGATCCGTCTCACTAATTTCTCAAACTTGTGTCATTTCTTTGTCGTTTTGGTTGCGAGTGCAAAGCGTTTTCGTTGACTTGGAAGTAATTAGTTGTAAAATTTAGTACACTCGGTTAGAAATAAGTGGAGCTTGTTATGATAGTGTAGTTATTTTCCTCGAGTTTGAAATCCGTGTAACGATTAATCTTAGAACTTGGTTTGTCATTGATTGTCGCGTTTGAAAATTCGAATGTTTTTTTATCTGAGTTTTTTTTTAACGACAATGATACAAAGCTACTTTTATATATTTGTACTCTCATATATACTGTCATATACTTATAATATTTGACAGTAATGTCACAGATCCATTTTTCTTAAGTGGAAAAACCCGAGTGGGAATCCTGAACAGTTCAAAAATTGATTTAAAACTCTTTGAAAATCTACTGATTTTTATGACTTTTCCAATAACGCAACGAAATCAAAAACAAGCAACTAAATAATTTATTTATCAGTAATGTCGTCATAATGAAATTTTTGTTTCCATAAATCCGTAGGTGAACGCGTGTATTATCATACAAAAGACTTTCTATAAACATTCGTAACAATAATTTCTTTTTTGAATTCAAATCTTCATAGCCATTGTCGCAATAACCCACCAGAATTCATTTTAATAATTTAACATCTGCATCTTATCTATGAATTAGTCTTTTAACACCTGCCGGCGATTCTATTATTAATCACGCCCGATCGGCCTGTAATCCCGCTTGAATCCATTTTTATTTCGGACAGAGAACGTCGAATCTTTGAATTATGATCCACTTAATTCGCTAATATTAAAATGAATAATATAATCTGTATATAGGAAAATTGTTGTTTGAGATTTGCAACAGATGGTGGGGGAGTTAATACGCGTTTTTAGCGATCAATCGTAAATACAGTTTTCAATCAAAAATACAAATGGTAATTTTATAAGGCTGTCAGATTTTTAATACATACGTTTTTATAAGGATATTATTTGAATTGAATATGAAAGAAAAGTTTCGCGAAGGGATAGGAACTAACGCATGTGTAGGTGTAGGTATATATAAAGAATTTGTAATAACATGTGACTATATCTGTGTACGTATAGAAATGATGAAAGCTTGCGTTTTAGTAAGGTAAAGTTACACGTAGCAGCGGATTTGTGACTTTCTGTTAGCCGGAACGTCACGGGGATCGAAAAGTATTTCTCATTTAGTCATTCAGAGAGCCCCTCGGGATCCGCCGGCAACCATTACCATTTTGATAAGACAATCTTCTTTTCTGCTCCTCAGACATATTTCACACTTTTGGTAAACACTTTTACTATCATTCGAAGTGATAACAAGCGATTATGAGCTTTAACGTAAACAATACAAATTATAGAAGTTAAGTCTACTTGATTGCACAACATTTTTTACATTAAGAAACAGGAGCTATACTTACAGTTTTAGGTTTTTTTATAAATACAACGTAGAATTGTTTTTCTTATAGTTTTTCAATTTGATCGAGAAATTATAAAATTGATTCTGTAAGTAAACGGAATAGTTTCGGAGTTGAAACATAGGTATCGGTCGCTCTAAATGTTTACTTGAAATTCCGCAGACGTGCATGTAGAGTACGCGTCCGGTACATTAAATATACTTGAATGGTGAACATCTCGGAAAAAGTAGAATTTTATTGGTTACACACACAAGTTTTGCCATCAAATATTTAGTAGGAACTGACTAATAGACGTAGTGAATATAGACAAATTACATAAAAGTTTACAAGTTCTTAAAATTTTTTAAGTTAATGTCATATTTTTAGGTATTATTATTTTTATTTTTATGACACGTACATAGAGTCAATAATAATATATTTTTTATACTTACAACTTTATATATTTGATTTAAAAAAACTAATATACTAACAAAAATCTTTAACGTCATTCAAGAATCACTGAATTTTGCAATTTACTTTGTCGTTTAAAACTTATGTTTAATCTGTCAAGACTGTCTTTTTTGTTCAAGAACATTTATTTTTGGTAAAATATCAAGATAAATTTTGTCTTAGCCAAGAATTTTTTTTTCGCTCAGTACATCCTTTTTGTGAGTGTATAAAACACTTAAAAGAGTTTATAATTTTAAAGTTTGTAAGAATTGCTTGAGTACTTTATTTTACCACATATTTTGTTTTTGCAGTGTGGCTACTTCACTTGGCTGTGATCGGTGCACATAACGATTGGACGGTGGAGAAGTTTATTGACTGTAAGTAAAATTGAACATTTTTCTACTTACATGCATATTGCTTGCTGGTATTCCAATATTTTGCGAAACAATCTTGATAGTAAAAATAATAAATATTAACAAATACTTCAATACATTATCTGCGATACTTGGAACAAAAGTATAGATGGTTATTGTAACCATTTATTTCTCTCAGTGAAAATAGATGCTTAATTTAGCCGTGTAATTTTCAATTTTTAATTATATTATCCACGTATTTGAGAAGTTAGTTTCTATATAAATTGTTCAGTAACAATCATCTGAAAAATGTGCGGCAGCTTTATTTTAATCGCTGTTGGCAGAAGTCTCGATTAAATTATAATAATTACACATATTTTAAATTGTTGTAAGGCGCTTTTTTTGCAACTGTAATTGTTGGGCGTAATTCCGGCGGTTAAACATTTTTTATCGGTATAACACTCGCATAACTCGTAGTTGTAAAGAGTATTACTTTATTGATAATTTTGCGGGAAAAAATAGTCAGCGGCGTCTATAACTTTTTCAATATAACGCTTTCAGGTTTAAAATGGTATACAATATATTTGTAATTCGAATTGGCAGAAAAGGATAAACGTAATTAGAGTACACAAGTATTCGTACGATTTCATATATAGTAAGTGCACTATGTCAGAAATTACAAAGTTAAAAGTATAAAAGGGTTAGTAATATTTTTACTTATTTTCTCAAGTTCTCTGAAATTCATTATAATCCATTCAGAACTTTAATTAGATTTAGAGTTCTGTAAAATATGAAAGTTAACTTCACAGGTGGTCGATTTAATTATAACATACTTATTTTATCATTTTCAAAAAGAATATCGACAGTCATTCGAGTTAGAGTTAAAATTACTGCTCATTTCACGTGCGACAGTTTTCTTACATTCTCAAAACATTGTGATTGAAAAATCGCTATATTCAGAGATGTAAAAGTTACGATCTACTGCACGCACTCATACATTTTCATAGGTCGTGTTTTTCAGTTGATCAAATTGACAAGGAATGTCCCGTTTGTAAACGTATTGTGTGTATACGTGAGTACACACACGTGTACACAAATGCACACACATGCACATAAATATGTACACCTATATAGATATATCTAATTTTCCTTTTCATTCACCTCGCAACACGTAGAGACGTTCTATAGTTGGCAAGCAATATCCTTCGATGCATTACTTTTTCAGCGCTGCAAAATCTTCCTAATATCTTTCATATTTTTCTCACGAACCTTTGAAAGAGAAGAGAAATAAAGAAAGAGAAAGTTTGTCAATTTTAGTGCGCCGGAGTGATTTTTATCAAATAAAAATCCGAAAATGTAATTTTTCAAAAAAAGTTTGTTTAATTTGGAAAATAGAATTTCAGGCTCACATTTCTAAGCGGCACGAAATTTTCGCGACAACGAACTTACGTACAATAATTGAGTTACCTTCTTTCACGTAGCATTTCAGTCGTGTTTTTAGATTAAATGCGTTTTCTAATATCAAAGACATGAAATTCACGTTCTAAAGCTAGAGCCATTTCACGTGCACTCGAGACCCGTGAGTTGTGGTCGATTAAAAAAGTTCCCCAGGTAATTAAATTTGTTATAAAATCTTTATGCGTGTAATACATACACATGCAACATATTTTAATGTATTTCTTCTTGCTTCTAATCTAGTATCGATTTGCACAAGTACAGTCCAAATAAACAAGAAGCTAATATAAAACCATTTCCAAAACAAGTTAAATCTGAGATCTAAGACTGTTAATTTAGCAACCTATTTCTTACAACATTAAGGCAAGTGAATCGTTCTCAGATTCCATTTACTGCTTCCAAGTACACACTTTTCAGCACGTAAAATGTCTTACTTGTTGCTCGCGCATTTACCAACAAAGATGAGCATATTAATTAAATTTCGAGATATGGAAGTTATGCACGAGCCGCGCATGGCCATAGGCAGAATTTCGAAAATGATGCTCACGATGAACACATATCTGTAACTTAATACAAACGTTTATTAAGAGGTTCCCATAGGAAATGCAAACTCCAAACGAGCTCGACGACCCAGAAAAAAGGATTTACCATTTTGGCGCTCGATATTACATTGCTTTTGTGTATTACGTAGAATTAATTAACGTAGCGTAATTCAAATGCATCGCGCAGCATAAACACATTGTGTCATGAAAACAGTCCGTGTTAATTTAACGCGACTTTCGGACGAACAAAGAAACCGACCGATTCGTCGGACCGCAATTCCGCAAGCGAGAGACTATTTTTATCAGAGAAAGGGAAACGGATTGTCTTTAATTAGAGCAATGGCCGAACGTTATTGACCACTTTCAAACAGTAAACGTAGATTGATAATGATGGCCATAGGCGCACTTGCGAGGGTATTCTCATAATTGAACACGTATGATAAAATCAAACTAATATATCCAGTTACTCATACGGATGCACGTATCTACGTTCGTAAGGCCGATTCGCTGAAAACTTGCCGCGTATGCAGTGTATGTCGGCATAATTGAAAGCTTACTGGACCTTAACTTAACCTTTACGTTGGATTCGAGATGTTGCACCGGGCCTCCCAAATCCTCTCGGAGTTAATACAGCAATGGCTGCCGTCAACGCCAGAGGCGACGTAAAATGATTTGCTTGGCGATTGTCGATGCAAGTGCCGCTTGAAAAACAATATTTCGATTAGACGAAACCCGCGTTCCAGTGGACATGAAAGTCACCTGCTCCGTGGCAAATAATGCGATATACGCGGTATCAAAATTCGAGTGGGGTATTATCGCGGCCCTTCTGACACTTTATTTCAACTTGGCAAGTTTGTAAGTCGTACTTTTTTCTTTTCTTTGTTTCTGTTTTAGTACCGAAAAAATCATCGTAACGGAAATTGTTGTGTCATTTGAAAAGTCTCGTATAAGAGGTTAATAAAAAAAAATCATTATTTGGTACAGTAAAGTTAGTTAAAAATACTATAAAAAAATAATAAAATTTTCACAAATGTTATTTTAAAAAACAAGTGTCACATTTTACGACTTCTGTTGGGCTTAATTAGAAAAAAATGTTTAAGATTTCTGCAAATTAAGATGCTTCTAGTATCTGCAACATAAAAAACGTCTTACATCAAAACATTTATTTTTGTGGTGTAAAGTATAATTTTTAATAAAAAAAAAAAAAAAAAAAAAAAATTACACTACACACACTGTAAAATTAAAGTCAAACTGCAAGAGTGAACCAATGCAATTGTTTCCTTTTAAAAACAAATGTTAGATCCAATAGATATATTTGAATGAAATAAATTTAAAAAGTTTTTAATAATCTGATGTTTCTGGGATATATAAGGCCATTTGATTGTAATAATGAACGGTAATTTCCTAACGCCGGTAAGTCACGTGGTTTTATAAATGAATCTGCTAGACTGGATATTTATAGTCACGATAAACGAAGAAGTTTTTCTTACTGAACTGTTATTATAGGCCATTCTTACTGCGAAATTGAATGTTAGCAAAATGTAGGTTATAACTTTTGAGACGGTGAAATGTTCATTTTTCGAATAGTTAAAGAATTTAAACAAGTGTCAACATTTAACACAATTGTAAGTTATATTATGAATTTATAAGTATTGTATCATTTCACTTTTGTTACCTTTAGAAAATATAAAAAATATTATTTACAAGTAAAATATTGTAGATACAGAAATTTTTCCGGCCACATCTCCGTACACATTAGTTGAAAATAAACCAACCAACATATTTCGCAAAATCTGACACTAATCTTACTTACTGTAATAGCCTTTCCTTTAATGTTTATGTCACACTTTGTAACAGGTTTTAAGACATACTGCCAATGGCGACATACGATTTTACGCGATCATACATTTTTCAAATAGCTCTACTATAGGGATGTTGACTAGACGTATAACATTTTCTTTTATACACCGTTTAAATAACTACCTCATACCCAAATTATTACAATTTACAATGTTTTGCAAAATGCTTCAGTAAACATTTTTTTTTTCGTGAATTAGAAAACTCAATGCTCTCAAAATTAATGGAAAAAAGAATAAAAAAGGCTAAGATGAAAGAAAATGTTCGATTTGTAGATACCTTAAAAGCAAAATTTTTATAACTCCAAGCATGTGAGTTCGATTTTGGAGCAGTTGTCACTTAAAGCCGAGATCGCTATAAAAATGTTAGCTTGGTTCAAAATTCACGTCTTAATCATGTCCCGAGTGTTATTTTGATCACAATGGTAACGCCCAAAACTAGTCAGCCGAAGTAGTCGATAGCAGATCAGCGTCGGCCCGGGTCGAACACAAGCCAACTTTTGGACGAATGCGACTCATGGCATAGTAAAAGCCTGCGGCGAAGTTAGATTTCCCCTTCAATGTTTTCGACGTTCTTTCTCCTAGCCGTAGATAGAGATTATCGATGAACCGTCATGTCGTTGCGGAAAATGTACTTTCTCGGATTTTCAATTAAGCGCGTAACTTACGAAGGCTAGTCTTACATGTTAAGGACAAATTATCTCGAACGATAATTCAAGCCGAAAAATTGCTTATTTCCAAAGTTAATTTTCTTCGGTCTCGCAATTACTTTGTACTTTGCGTTGTAAATAACTTTTTTCCTTTTTTTTTTCCGAAATTAGAAATTTCTTTACAAACATGTTTGTAGAGTAATTTTACGTCAAGTCTAATCTTTATCGGTCTTTGCATACTAGAATTGTTGTCCAAAATTAATAATAATGACACCATTCAAAACGAGAAAAAGTTGAAATAACCTGACAATGTTTTCATAAACCAAACGTAAGGCAAGTTCACATTTGATATTGATATCATTATCAATGCTCCTGGATATTGAATCAATAATTGTTCATATTATCATTGTTTTCGAAATGAGTCAAATCTTGGAAAGATGCCGAAACCTTAAGGCTAATTTACAACTTTGACCTTGAAACAACCTAATACTCGCAGGGTATTCGACTTGAAATTTTTCGCTTCACTTATCTTTCATGCGACGTTCGCTATTAAACAGTCAATCACAACCCGAGGCAAACTTTTTTTTTCCACCGCGATGCTTTTACCATCAGCCAGCGTGCATTCATCAGTCTCATATTGCTGTGGGATGGATTGAATTTCAGTGACGCCGATAATGCATTGTATATGAGCGCCTTGGCAAACACTTTGAAAGAGATTTTAAGTGCGATATAATTCACATCAATCCAATCACTTTGGCCGGGTTAGCTGGCAACCGGAAATGGCCAACACCCTTTGGCGAATGCGCCGTCCGACGCCTCGCGAAAACAAATAACGTTTCTACTCGTTTGCTTGCCAATCCGGGTCGCAGCGCCAGACATCCGATCTATTTTACTTTTCTTCCGCGCGGAGGAGATCACAGTCTGATAGGGTGCTCCCTCCCCCAAATCGCGAACTACACCCGATATCACTTTCGTCGCGTTATCTTGCCATTCCTGTCATACTTTTCACCTTGATATCAAGCGACTGTCAGTTTGTTTTTGATATACGCGTTCCGTTCGAATATTCTCACCGTAAACGAGGTAAATTATGGATCCGCGACTTCGAAGAACTCCTCAAGCAAAAATATTTATTGCGCGCGATTTTCAATGAATTTCGAAGCTTTAATTGTTTGTTGATTCTTTCTATTCCACTTAAAATGAATTAGTTTCAAAGCAGCTTTGAAATTTGGTTTAGGATTAAGGTTTTTTCGAAGCTGATCCGTCCGAAGTGAAATTCAAATACGTTGAAATTTTACAATGGTTGGATGAGTTTTGATATTGAAGAATGTTACAATAACAATTTTAAAAGTGCATTTCTTTGTTTTAAAATCACACGGTATCGTCGGTTAATTAATATTCTTCGGTCTCTTTTACGTCCGATTTTTCTTAAGCCATCCTTCCCGCTCGATAACTTTCGGCCGTGTCATTTCGCAGGCGTAATATTTAAAGTGTTGTAATATCCGAAACTGTCTAACGTTGACGTTAACTTGGAATTTTTTCTTATGAATTTCATCTTAACCTCGTTAAGCTCATAATCTTGCAAGCTTAGTAACGCTAATGCCGTCGACGTAATGCAGATTACATAGGAAAACTATTGAAATTCAAGGTAATTTCAAACACGCATAACTCGTCGGAAAAAATGGCGACCTCGCGCTTAGCTGAAACGGAGATTTTAATTCGATGATCAACGCGCTGAAGATTCTACGAAAAAAATCGCGACAAGCGTAAGCCACGGATCTTTCGATACACGAGGATTTTCATTCCCAAGTTACGGAACTTTGATTGGCGCAGACGGCACGCAAATGTAAGGATAACTTTTATCGAGTCGAAATAAGCAAAATCCGCTTCTCCTAACGTACAAATAAAAAAGTATAGAGAAGCGAACGTACGTACTCGCAAAGTCGCAAGAAATGCGAACGAGCGTGCAGATTTCCAGTCATTCTTCTCCAATTACAAGTCGCGTTCTTGAAATTGTGCGAAATTTCGCGATTTGAGAGTAAATAAGCCTGTTATGAAAAGAAACGCATTACACACGAACGCCTGCATCAAAATGTATTGCATGAAGTAAGACAGATTAATGCAGTATACTATTTTAATCTGAATATATCTATAATATATAATCAGTAAATTGAAATTTTTTCTATGGGAAAAAGTACTTGAAAAAATAGATTAAATAACAGTTATTAATTTCACAAAAATAACAACAAAATGAAAAGGTACATCGATATTCTGTCATAGAGAAATTATTTTTACGTTTAAATCAATAACTTCTTTTACAGAAAATTCCGGTGCAATAAAACTTTGAAAAATCTATTATTATTTAAATATGATGTTGCAAATATCAAGAAAAATATCCGTCTTTGAATTTCTGTTTTTAATACTTGTTTAACGAATAAATTTTTATTTAGAATTAGGACTGGCTGGTTTCTCAATGTTTCGCGTGCTCATCATTATAAATTTGTTCGCAAAATAAAAGTTAATTATATTCTAAATTAAAACTGCATTAATCGATCTTAGTCTCTAAAGAGCTTGAACGTTAACGAATGTTGTTTTGTCAATACCACGAAAGTGGCGTAAAAATGCTAATGTAGCACCCTCACTGGCGCGTAGTGTTCGCGGACGTACGTTGAGACCGCTGAGGTAGAACATGCACTCTACAAGTGCATAAAAGCCACTTGATGCTGTCGACATGTTGGTAAGTGGCGCATCCTCATACATGGCAAGGTTCTCGAGTATTGACAACCTCATCTTTAGCCCGCAAAAATTAATCTCTCAGTCTTTGACTCGCGCCGCCCTCGCGGCTAAATACTCGAGTACTCAAACCCCGAAAGTGGAATATTTTCGATAATTAACGCTTCAAAAGATCTTTAATAACGGCTCATCTTTCGATGATTCGACAAAATGGTATAAAACCTGGCATAATTTCCGACGAATTAAGACTCGAAGATACTCGAGTAAACAATTGAATTATATAATTTACACATTTTTGTTTAAAATATTGTTTTGCAAAATTCAGTTTAATCGTGAAATCATAATATGACTGACTTACGGCAAAATATTATTCTTATAAGTGGATTATTTTTCTGTTAAGTGGGATCCGTTTATTACAAGAATAATCCACTTATTATATACATTTTTCTTTTTTACTTTTTTTAGTTTAAACAATATAATAATTTCTTTTAATTCTTTTTTCGTCTTTTGGTAACCTCTTCTTCAATTATCGAAGTCATTTCATAAATCTCGGGGCAAAATATTAATTTTTGTAAAAGGGGGAAAAAGTGCAAGGTAAGACAGACAGTGTGCGATATATCGAGTTAAAGGTGGGGATGCGCGGAAAGATTACGAAGAAAGGAGGAAATACGAAGAGTACCTATAGTGAAGGCAATCTCGTGTCTCAACGATGTAAAAGTCCTGTAAAATGTCGTAGCTAGTAACAGTTCAAGAAAAAGGTGTATCTATATAGAACAAGGCGTAAATTGTTAAGGCCAACCTCGCGTAGTTATAAATTAAGAAGGCAATCTTACCAGCTTGGCTGTTTGCTGCCTTCTTTCTATTTCTTTCTGCTGGTCTTCCCTTCGCCTGCTTTTTCGTTCCAGTAAACGTTTCGCTTCGCCGTTCTCCTTTTCCCCGAGTTTATTAGCACCTTTCGTCCTTGTCGCTTAGTCGGCTGACCTCGTCGTGATTTTGGTACCATTTGCAAAAGTTTCGAAATTGGACTCGCTTTTTTTCCACTAATCAGATTTCGACCGTTTACTTTCCAAACATCCGATACAATTTTCAATCGTGTAATTAATTCTTGTTTTATGCATGACGAAACTTTTTCGCCCAGTTCAAACGTTCGTTTCGAATGCGATCAAATTGTTAATGAAGGGATTTCATTGAAAAGGAAATTCAACACTTTTTCGGGCGAAAAATGATCACTTGGAATGTCTGCAATCTGGCATATAATCTTGATAAAAACGCTCGCTGGCCCAATAGCTAGCGGAACTTTTAAGGGAATAAAAGCACCGGCAATAACTTAGCTAAGAACTTCGATCTAATTTGTCGCTTACTTTTATAGGCCTTGTTCTTCTTCCCTTGGCCGCAATCATATTCGGTCAATCATAATTCACCGCGAAATTCAATTTATTCAATTGTACTTTAGAACTAACTTCGAAGGCTAATAGAACAGTAAATTCGAAAGTGGCAAGTATTTCTGGGTCAAGTTTTTCGAAAAAATTAATGTGAGAATAAAACGGTGTATAAATCGAAATGATGTCTTCAAGAAAATTTTACATTGGAAAATTAAAAAATTAAATACAATTTAAGTTCTTATACTACAGCGTTAATAATTTAAAAATTAAGATATATTTGCCTGCAATTATTTAAAACTTTAAAAAGAGTATTATAAAAAAAGGTTAAATAAATATGGTTTTAAAGTAAAATGAGTGATATCCCAAAATTATCACAAATAAAAGTTCAAATCAAAACGAAAAAGCCATAATTAAATTAGCAATTAAACTTAATTTAATTAAAGTCAAATACTCGACACTTTTTTCACGTAATCCGATTTTATCACTGAATTTTTTTATCGACGGCGGAACCATTGATACTCGTAATTGCATCAACGAATTTCGCGAAGCCACGTTTTGACGTCGTGGTATTATGCACGGATATAATCATTTCAATTGGAGGGAAATGAAATCAACATAATTCATTCATTTTAGATTATTCCAATGCTAACCTTCATTTACATGAGATTTTCGTGTAGGAATACGTCTCGTGGCTCGCTCTGAAGTTACCCATGTTTCGTGAATCTAGCAAAGCGCAATGTGTAATCACAATTCTTGTTAGTATTAAATTAATTTAACTTCTATTATAATCTGAAATTTACGAAATTAGTTTTGAAATCCGGTAACAAGCAATCCCCGCGCGAAAAATTCGATTGCTTTATTGGAATTTTAATTAGATTAATCAGTACATTTGTTTGTCGTTTAACTTTGACTATTGCAGCTGCTGCAACTGAAAACAAGTGTTTCCAAATGAGACACTCTCGCATCGAAGATGTTCCAACCGTTTAAAAAAAACATAAATTGACATTTAATTAATTGAAAAATTAAGAAACATTGGAAATATTGAAATAGTTTCGTCCTTGACTTTTAAATTTTTTATTAAATTTTTCGATATAACAAAGTTATTGTAAGCGTTATAATTGTAAAATGTAAGTATTTTTTGCACAGAATCCTAATTTGTTAAACTGCAGATTCAATTGCAAATAAAATAGATCTTATGCAATCGAAAAATTGCTTCTAGACATATTTAATGAATATTGGAATATGCTGAGTATTACATCTTAATACGAATGCAAAAAGTTGCTGTAACAATAAATGTTGTTCTTGAAATCACAATTCATCTTTTTTTGAGCGAGTAATAACTCAATGCTATAATTGGTAATTATGTCTCGATAACAAATTAAATCGCAAAAACAACGTCACCATTAGTCACGAAGTTCGACGAGGACGAAACTATTCTGATATGAGAAAATGGAAGAAAATAATCGGAGACAGCGGGTCGGAGATACAATATCGATCAAAGGGGGAAGTGGATTTCGAGCCCGCAGAGATAAGTTACTTAATCCGTTATAAGTTACTTAATTCTAAATGAAGACCGATGGAGGGACATCGTGATAATATCTTGATAGATATTGGGAAACCCTTGTTTAATGAATTTGGAAACAACTCAACTTCGAAGCCAAAGGTGGGTGGAACATCCACGTTTGGGCTTGCGAGAGTTGAGAAGTAACACGGAACAACGGATTTCGACTCTAAACAGGCGGTCAATGTCTGGAAATAGACGGCGCGAATCGCTCAACAGAGTAATATCGAATTTGAAAAACCGTCGACAGCGACATCTATTAACAACTAAAAATTCGAAATCCCAGCAATGCTGCAACTTTGCCCGATAATCACAATTTGTTGTATTACTAACTATTTACTTTAATCAATCCTAATAGCAGAGCTAGTTTCTGTAACCGCCAGCTTCCAAGTCGTTTTCTTTCCAGATCCATTAAACAAGCTTTCCCAAATATGTATCAACATCGATAAAATTTTTTCCGTGAGGGATCGTGATTCTCGCAGAGAGGTTTCAGAGTAAGACGGAATTAAAAAATGAAACGAATTAGAGTACTTTTGTTAAATACAAACAAATAACCAATACGGTTTATCTTCGTTTATTTTTGCGTTTCACAATTTTTCGCTTCGACTTCTGCCGGCCGGAAATCTGCCACTGAAACGGATCAATTACCCGTCCAACATCAATCACTTAAATGCCTTTAATTGGGCCATTCAAATAGCCCGCAATAACGGCTTAGTTGGCGCCGAAAAAGCTTCCTGGGGGTCATTAGTGGCCGACAAGCGCGTCGCTAAATTCAATTAATATTGCAAAATGTGCGGCGGCAAAGTGGGATCGTTTATACGACAGGATCGGAAGAAACATCGTAGTAGCCCGGGTATAAAGAGGGTGAGGGGCAAGGGGGAGGGGTCGAATGAGAAAGACTTTTCAAGGTGTTGGCATTGCGCGAAGAAAATCTCGGCTCGGATTCGTTGTATATAGATATATTTGCAGCCCCTCGGAGCTCATTTAACGAATGAACGCCGATCGCCCGTGGAATTGAACCTTCAACTTTCCCTCTTTATCTAAATCAATACATCTCTGTCGAATTTTACTTCCCTTCTTTTTCTCGCATTCAATATAGACATTCGCTGCCGCTTGATTTGCTCTTTTTCTTCTTCCTTTCTCTTCGCCCGGCGCCGCCGACCCCCTGCCCCCTGTCTCCCACCCCCACGTTACCCCCCCGCACTCTCAAAGACTCAAGAAGTGAATCGAGGTCCGAGGTTTGTGTGCCCAACGCTTGAACTTCCGGCTCGATGCCTCGTTAACTCGCGGAATTAATTCTGCTCGTTGAATTTGAGCGCATCCATTGCCATCCTTCGATTGTATAACGTTATACGTATACCGTAACGGAAAATATATATATTGAACTTGTGCTGTTTTTATACCAATTGTCGGAAGTTACGGCGCCGCCGATAAGAATTCGCCGGGTGTTTCGCGTTGCCGCGAAATAAAAGTTAGACCGTTGATGCAGATTTGAAACCCGCTGTCGTTCGCCTGACGAAAGAACGACGCGATTGATTTTCCAAAAACGAAAATAACGACGCGTTGAAATTGATTCCCGTTTTTTAATTTTCTTTTTCGATAATGCAAAAAGTCATGCATTTAATTATCATGAAATATAAGAATGAGGTACGTGTTGATACGTAAAATTATTTGTTTGAAATTGCTGATAGTATTATTTGATGAAGTATGACTAATTATTTGAGTGTGTAAATTTGTTTTTCTTTTTAATTGGGAATTAACGGTATACTGCATTTTGATATTGCAATTAATTTTTGGATATTGACGACGGTGAATCTGAAGCGTACGATTTTAATTGAGTTTCTTATTAACGTTTTGAATTACTAGCTGAGAAATAGATTATTGGAAAGCGCAATGTAATGCAACGTTTTTAGAGCTAAAATAATAATGAATTTTAGTTATTATCGTTAAACAAATAAGATTAACCATATCCTGCCATTTCTCGTTAGTCTATTAACATTATGTAATGTAGAGTACCGTTACATTCTATTGAAATGGTTGTGTAAATCAAAGTATGCCATGATTATCAAAGTGTATGTCATTACATTAGCGAAACCATTAAATTTGTATTTTTCAAATGACGATTTAAAAAAACTGTTTATACTATCATTATTGCGATTATTATTACCATCATCATTATTATTGTCATTACTTTTAGTTTTAATGAAGAAGAAATCCTACACTAGTTTGTGTAATCTTTTTATAATATAAATTAGTAAATTCAGTAAAGCTTTTAAATATTTTCGCCTAAATATTTACGTTTTCGTTACGTAAAAATAGCGAGAAGGCAAAAATACAAAATATTCCAGTTGAGGATGTAAGTTAAAAGTATTTTTACATCATGAAAAATATGAATGAACCAAATGGCAAAATAACGCTGTTTTTATCGGAAAAATAATTGGAATGTTAATCAAATGTATATCTACGAAATAGTAAAAGAAAGTAATAAATGGTCATTATCGCCAGAAAATTATAAGAAACTTTCCAAATGATTCATGAAACTTATCTTAAGAATATTGACGTGATAAATGTTGAAGGAGATTACTCGACTTTATCAAATTTTTATTTTGTCTTTATATATTGTTTAATTAATGACACGTGTTGTTTTATTATGGATAAAAATTAAATGTCGTATGAAAATGTTAATTGTTAAAATAAAAATACAATCTCTAATATTAAATAGAAATTACTTTTCAAGAATGCAAATTATTCTTATATAATGTATTATGACATTATTATATTCTACAAATATTTACGATGAACATAATTTTAATTTTTAACTAAATTTCAATCAGACTTTAATATATTTCAATCGCTGTTAACAAACTCCGCGAATGAGGATAACTCGAATTAATAAGACGAATTTTCTTTTCGTTTCAACGATACGTAAATTTATAAATTATAAATTGATTGGATTTTTTAGTTTTTTAGTTGCATTTAATAATTACGGCACCCTCTTTACGCAATAATTTACTTATTTTGAATTCTTTTTTAATAAATGTTTTTAATAATTTAAAACAAATTATTTTGAAATAACGCGAAAACAAATTTATCAACAAGTTTATCTTCCTTCTGCTGAAAACTCTATTATGATTTGGTAGAACTTTTTTATTTCGCTTAGATTATATTAATTTTCCTCTTCGTCCATTAAAAGAAGGAAATAAATTTGGTTGCGAGTATTGCTCGTATTTGGCGTTGAGAGTGGAATTGCGAGAGCGTTACGTTGCAGTGCGGTTATGCTCCATTGAAAACGTTACCCAAGTCGAATCGTGAGCATTTTTGACTTCAACTTACGAACGTGACAGACAACAACCGTATTCAACGACTGCTGCGGTCTCCTAAAGTAGTCTCATTACCATGGCTAACTGAACCTTTCACACGCATTGAGAAAAACATGATGTAGAAATGCACACGGAGAAAAGACGATTCACAAGGTAATGGCATCATTTATTAAAGTATGCACGTTTATCGAAATTGGACAAATTATCCTAGATTGAAAGGTAAAAGACTTTAAAGCAAAAAAGTAATACGTTCTGCTTGTGATTATTCAGTTATTTTAAATGAATTTAGTGCAAATTAATAAAAAAAAATCCGTCAAAGAATTAAAAATTACTGCCAGAAATATATAAGTAATAAAATGCTTTAAGAAACTAATAATTTGTGAACATTTTTATAAATAGTGATTTTTATAGTAACAAATGTACATTTTAATTTTTCTTGATAAATAGAACAATTTTTGCAAAAAACGTACAAGTAGAAATAAATACTTCTGAAATAATTAATGTAACGTGGTGAATTAATTTGATTATTAGATTATTTATAATAAATTTATAATAAATATTCCTGTAATTTATAAATACATATTCCTGGGATAATTAATTTAACGTGGTGGATTTAATTATCAAATTATTTATAATAATGATGTTTAACATCGTTAATGTCATTAAATAATGATGACAATTTAATAAACTTGTAAATTAAATTTTAATTAAATTATACCCACACGAAGCATTGCAATTAAGTTTTATTTACGGGACAATCACGTATCGGCAAATACCTGCAGCAACTATACGGGAATCAATAAACGTCTAATAAAAATTCTTACTTTCCTCCAATACTTTTAGTGATGCAGCTACTGATTTGGTCAGACGCCTTAATTTCCCTATAATCAATGATTCTCGGCTGCTTCACAAAAAGAAAATCATACCAAAGTTGAAAAAAAAGTAGATGGTTAAAAGTACAGAACACCTTATTGGGGAAAAATACTAAGCGTTAGATACAAATGAAAAAAAAGGAGTAAGAAAAAATATCGTATTTCATTCGAAAGTAATAATTCGCTGGCTCGGGGAAGTTTTGTATTACGAAACTTTTTCTCCGTTTTGATTACTCGAGCCAAAATCAGTTCGCGATTTATAGCCATTTCTTAGTCCGCGTTAAAAATACGGAACTCATATTTTAATCTAACCGAGGCGTGTGATGAATAAAGCGCCCAGTTTGTGGGCAAACTTGCGATAAAAAAGTAAGTCTGTTAAAAGAAAGACAAGGTGCCGTTTTTGTGACACGGAAGTGCGCTCGGTGTAATAAATAAGTAAGAGCCAATAGGGTTTTAAACGTTCGCCGTAAAAGGACCCCGGCAGAGACGTAAACTTGCGATCTGCGTAAATCCATGCCGTAGAAAATAACTTTGCGAGTGAGTCACGACGCGCGTAAAGCCGACTTGATCTCCGAGCAAAGACGACTTTATTTTACTTCAAATTTAACGACAAGTACGCAGCGGCGTGGAGGGAAAAAAAATAATTTGCGCTACGGCAAATAAACGTTTATTTGCAAGCAGAAAAGAACAGGGGGGCAAGGGGGAGGGAGGGAAACTAGAAACGAGTATGGAAAATCGCGCGACGTGCGAGCGCCTTTCCTCGCTAAATATTTTCCTTTTTCATCAGAAAAGCGATTTGCGATTCCGAACGTAACTTTTTGACGCGCGAAATCGCGCAGCGGGACTCAAGAGGTCGGCATTATTTTTGTAATTTTGCCGCACTAAAACCGCGGGATCTCATATTGCAAACTTTATATTACGCATCGTAAAATTTGCAAAATATACAGCAACTCCGGTGAGTTGCCCGCGAAAATTTCTTTGCGAATTTGTAACGGCTGTAAATCGTGAATTACGCCATCCACTTTGCGCATTTCTTTCGTCGATTCGGTGCGTTTCGCTTGCGAAACAATTAATTGCACGCTTTTTAGTGTGGCGCTGGTAAAACATATTCGCACTTCAAATGTCGTGATATTAATTAAGTGTCCCATTCCTCGGGTATTTTTCTTGCGGCCATGGAAATATCTCCACGCTGATCTCGGAGTATCACCTAAAGCATGTTTGTGAGAAGGTTCTAAATTGCAGCTGACCATATCAAGTGGGTACTTGTTGAGTTGCTCTCGAGTTTTTTCCCCCCTCTGATTAATGTACCCCAGTGTGCTCGCATCAGGTCATCAATCATACAAAATTGAAAGTATCCAAGAATAAGTCGAATCATATTTCGAGTTTCATCAAAATTGCTCAGTTTGAATAAAATTACTCGTTTGATAATCTAACAAAAACAAATTCATATTTAAAATCAAGTAGGAATGAAAATTTTGAAACTTCGAAAACTCAATCGTTGCTTTGCTTATTACTATCAATCAAACAAAAAAAACTCTATTTTCATTATTCTTATTAAATTCAAACAAATACCTTTCTTTAAAAAAAATAAACTCTACCTTCTCATTAGAATTAAAAAAAATGATCTGTCCAAAGAAAAATTTAATCTTTCGTATTTATTCAAATCATACGATGTGTATGCATACTTTTTTACCTACTTTCTACACATAAAATTTCGTCAACTTCTTTTTTTGAAAACAGATTTTAATTAACCTCTTCTACCATCAAAAACGCCACGAATTTCAAAATTTAGATCCAAATAACTCGAGGATTAAATTTTTGAACTCTGTAAAAGAACTGCCGACAAAGTAGCTTTTACCGCACGCTCCGCTCGACTGTTTGTCGACTGTTTGCCATTGTAAAAACACGAAAGAGTCATCCCAGAAATAACTACGCGAAAACCAATATCGATTAACGAATTCCACGCGATAAAGAGACAGAAAAGACGGGAATTCAATTAGCGAGCTTCATTGGAGAATAGGCTCGAGACAATCGCGTGGGTTTGTATCGCGGGAGAAAAAAAGGCGGAAAGATCGCGATTAACCTTTGACATTGAATATTCGCGGTGCTGTGGACGAAGAACCAGTGAGATGCCGGGGCTTGATTGTCTGGTTTCACGGAGGGCTGCGCAAAAACCGTCCCTGATTACTCCGCTATCTGCTATCCCCTGGCTCTAGCCGGGAATATCAACGTGACGCTCGCATCGTGGATTCGAAACGACGAGCGATTGGGGTAAGAAGCGCCCGTTAACCTTCGCGCGCGCCCTAAATTGTGGCTTTACGCCGTCAAAATCGATTTATCCGCGTTTTTCCGTGCCGCCATTGTTTGGCCGTGATTCCATTTACATAAGACCCGAACGCCCCCCTCCTCCTTACTTCCTACCGAAAAGTGTTTTCTTATCGGCCACTCCGGTGAAATTAGTCGCGGGAAACTTATAATCTGTTGTCACAGTTGAAAAAGCATTCGACGAATCGAATCGGGATCTTATCGTTATTATTGAATTTGAGATTGGAAAAAAAGTCGACGAATCGTTGGAGATCGGTGCGAGAGGAAGGAAGACCGGGTCGGCTAATGAGCCGAAAAATCTGTAAATGCGAAATGCACGTCACTTATCAGTGCCGCGGTTTGCGGGCTGCAAATGTCCCGTCGAAATAATCCATTCGAATTCCACCGGACGCTCAGCGTTGGGTGTCGATGAAATTTCCGACCAGCGCGAAATGTCACATTTTGGTAAGGCTAAAGAATTCTTATATGATCGGCGAATGCTTTGTGTTTTGGGCTGTGGGATTCGCGAGACACTTTGAATCTCGATTTGAATTAAAACTATTAGCATTGTTTAAAAAATATGATATAATTAAAGATACAATTCAGATAGTAATATTCGATGTATAATCAATGATTATTTAATATAAATTCAAATTTTGGCAAAATAAATCTGATATGAAAGGAAATCGAGTTTGATATATCAATTGAAAAGACTCTGAATTGAGGGCAGGGGTAAAAAACAATTTTGTTTGAACAGAAAACAATCCATTTTTGCCATAAGTTGTTTCGTAACGTTGTAATAATTTTTTTTTGACTGTAGAATCTTGTAGAGTTGTTTTAGAAAAAAATATAGAAAGTATTTTATCAAAAGATAAATATATATAATGTTTCAGACATATATGCAGTAATAAATAAAAAAAAAAAAGAATATAATTATTTTCGAACAAAATTAAAATTAACAGTTTAACTTATCACTTACTGTTTATTGTGATGACAAAAATGTCGTAATTTTTTGTCATTTTTGAACAAAATCTACAAATACAAAATTTAATATCTTTACTCTGCAATGCATGAAAATATTTTTAGAGAGAATTCTAATAAATAACCGTGATCAGTCTACTCAGTTTCAGATATATTTAGAATTAAACACGCTATCAATTACATAACTGGTAGAAACAATAATTGGCTTACATTAGGTCTGTTAACAAAGTTAAACTTTAAACTATCAAATCGTCCTGAATTGTCTAATAAAAGAAAAATTATATGAAGCAACAATCAATAAAATGGTTTATTCGCAGAACATTAATATGTCAAACATAATTATCTCAATGGTATCAACAATTCGACGTAACAAAATTCACATACATTTCTGACGAGTTCATTACATTGGAAAATGATTTCGCAAACGTCCCACTGGCACGCAGTACTCCCCATTGGCTCGCTGCACCCTCGCGTTTCTCGACGCCACTAGTTCGAGACTCAAGCGCGACGACGTTCGCTACATTTTTTTCCTCCTTTTTTTTACCTCCCATCTTGCTTCCTTTCTTCCTTTTTATTTCCCTTAATTTTCCTACGCTCTTCTTGCACTCGGTATTTACGAAAGCGGCCGTGGCAAGTGGGCTTTGCCGAACACAATTGATATGCTCGAACGAGTCGATGAGTGCTGTTACATTAATGGCCGAATCAAACGGGGAAATAGCTATTTTAATTCGCCGGAAGAAAGTCTCGGATTGAGAAATATAAAAGGGGGAATAAAAAGTGATTTAGCGCGCGGCTTGGAGAGTATGAAGGGCCCTCGAAAAGTGCGCTCGAGTGCCGGACGACGCCGGCGTCGCGCCGCGAACATTTTCCCAGGACAAATCGCCGAATAAGAGCGTTACCGAATACTCCGCGTGGAATTTCATGAACAGTCGCCGCAAATTTGGCACGATTTCGCCTGGTTCGTTGCCGGGCCGCGGGGGGAGGGGCCGCTAAAATACCGTAAATGTGGTCGCCCGACAACAGGATATCGCGGAATATTTAAGCGGCATCGCGGACGGTGCAATTGCGATCGGAAATAAAAGCTGCATTTAATTAAATATCGGGGCCGAGGCAGATGGTCCGGCATTAACCGGCGACCGGGTCCCACCTACCGGTCGCGCATGCAAACACCCATTGTAACCTCATACACATTCGCGCGCCTATCGATTCCCCCGCGTGCTTGCACACGTAGTCGCAAAGCTTTTCTATCCGTTAACGTGTCCGCCGACAATTTCCATCACGAGCGCGAAATTGGCCGTTCGGATCCCGATCCCCACTTTAACTGAGTTTTTTTATGGCAAATGCATTCATAAATCATTTTATTCGTCAAGTTCCTCGGGCCGTCCTTTTTTTTTTCTCGGATCATTCGAGCGGTGATCGCGAGGTGAGAGCTGCGATGACTATTTGGTTACGTTAAAGGTTGTCGAATTGTTTGCGTAAAAGAAACTTTTCACGACATGAGAATTGTTGATAGTATGTTATGTAAGTATGCGGAGGAAGAAACGTTGAGCTTTCTGCTCACGGGTGGAAAGTTTATAATTCTAAAAAGTGAATTGTAAATTTCGTTATTATATATATTTTGGAGCCACAGTCTTTCATATGTATTTCATTATACTAATTATATGAAGATTATTCCAAGTTGTGTGAGAAAATATTGATAATTATAATTATGGCAAGATAAAGTGATGATTATCCTAGTACAAAAATTAATTAGGAAATCCATTTATTTCTATCTTATTATAATGACATTTTCATTAGTAAAACGTAAAAAAACTGAAATGTTAAAACAAGATTTGTTTGCTTTCAAACATTATTGATTCCGGAAAGAGGCTTCCGATTACCTCGCACTATTATATTGAAAAGCAAAAATATTCAAGCTTGCAAAACACCTCGTGAAGCAATATCGATAATACCTAACGATTCGTGTCGCCGATGAAGATTCCTCGACGGTGCACTTGAATATTGAAATATATCGAATAATTATAGCAACTTTTTGTGGCACATTGCGCAAGTTCTCCCGAACAAGGCCGTCGAAAATCCGCGTTACTCGAGCCGAACTTCGGACATTGGCGTGTTTGAAAGTCGAATCGAAACAAAAAAAAAAGTGTCCCGCGTTCCTCAAGAAAAGATGAATTAAAAAGTTGTGTATCAATATTTTGGTCCAACGGTATTAGGGCTTATTTATTTATTTTATACGTCTTTTTTCTTCTTATACCACACTTTCGCATTTAAACTTTCCGTTTTTAGCTTTTAATACTAACTTGAATTCCTGCGTTAATTTTATTGTAAATGTATAATTTACTTTTAATGTTTTTTATATCAACATTTTTTTGCTAAAGGCAGAAGTTTATAATAAAGTTTATTGACTTAATGTGTTATTGAAGTTGATGAAAAATGTATAAATGATACTTTTAAACGAAATGCGTACAATTTTTTATATTTAAATTGAAGAAAAATAAAATCGATAATATGTATTACTTTTTGGAAAAAAAAAACTTTTTTAAGATTTGTAAAACGAACCTTGCAACGTTTTTGTGCCTTATTTCCTGTATATTCAAAGTAATAAACATTTTCCCTGATTTTTTTTTAATCAAATCACACAATTTTTTTTGATCATTTTGATCATCAGGTAAATTACGTTTTTTAATAAATTGCTTTGCATTTGTTATTATAAAGTAAACTATTTAAAAACAACACAAATACTTTGTTTATAATTTCTTGGAAAAATATGAAAAGAACGTGGTTTGAATTCTGTTGAGGTAAATAAGTTTATTTAATGAACAACCAACTAAAACTTTTTTTAATCCGGCTTTGTTACTGTTATATTTCCGTTCGGTAGTTTTTTTTATTTATAACTCGTACAATGTTTTCATTGTAACAAAGTGAATAACGAAGTAATGTAAAATTAATATATAACAAAAGCATCATAATCAATTTACAAAATTTCACCCTTCAATTTTTCCATTAAACAATTTGCTTCATAACATTTCTTCGAAAAATCGTGTCGTTATAAGTTATTAATCATATTGTGCAAACAATTTGTAATGATAATGACAACATAATTAACTTGAATTTTTTTGGTAACATTTTGCGTATAACATAATGAAATTTTGACTGAAGGTATCAACAAGCGCATCGTGAACTTAAATATTTGTCTAAGCAATGACTTGCTTTTACCGCGAAATCGGTCAGTGGAGCACACTAGAACGTAATTTACGCTTTTAATATCACGATAAACAAAGTAAAAGCGGGTACAAATATAATTACAATAAGTTGGTCAGCGAAACGTGCGCGCTGGCATCGCGTAATTAAAATAGCCTCGAAAGAAAATACATTCTTTTCATTTGCAGTAAATTTAAAAAAGATTTCTATACACGTATCTAGATACAGATAACGGTATTGCAATTTTAAATTTGCTTGCATGAAATATATTTAAACATGAAATCTCCGCCAACGATATGTATCGATCATTTCTCCTGGAGATTACTTGAATATAACTAAGGTACGTGGTTCGTGTATTGAATAATTGCTTTTTGAAATAGGATGAGGCCGTGAATTCGTCGATCCCAACTTTTGGTTTCACTTTTTGAATCAAAGCAAGCAAAACGATTGATGTAAAAAGTAAAATTATTAATTTTTTTTGCCTTCAATGTATACAAGACAATTTGAATGTATGCAAGACAAAAAAAAATTAAAAAATGAGTGTAAAAGATAATGTGGATTGATTTTTTTATTGTTAATTTGGTATTTCCAAATTACATGATTTTATATTTCATATATTAAAGAATCAACATCGTACACGGAGAAAAGAGTATAGTCGGTACAACTATATTTATGTTTAATTTAAATGTATTATTTGGTTGTTATTGGCACAAGTAGATTGTATGGTTATATCAGCTATATAAATT
>JABFOV010001085.1:0-28212 GCA_022817685.1 Aradophagus sp. ZL-2020
CAGTCAAAGCGCGGCTCGGGATACGTTTTCGGTTTCGAGTTTCAGCGTGTATTAGCCCCGTGAAATTATCCCCAATTACTGGTCGCCAAGATTCGATGTGACCTTTTCGCCTGGTTCAAAGCTAAGCTGATCGATACTTTGTGACGTTCTTTGTAAAATGTTGTTATATTTTCTGTAATTTTGTTCAGATTCCGAATGCAACGTTTCAAATTGATTATTAATTTAAAACTGTGTATTAATAAATTACTTAATCATTGAAAAAGTATTTCGAGAATATAGTTTTTTTTGTTCTAAAAGTTATCTTGCTGATTAAAGATTTCGAATTATTTGATAAAAGATTGGTTTAAATTACTATTCGTGTTAAACATCATGACAACATCGGAATGTAAATTTAAAATTAAAATTAAATTCGATTTAAAGAAAAAAGAACTGCAGCTTGAATTTGTAATGAAATTTCGGCTCCTTAAAAAGATAACCTGAATATGTATATTCATTGTTTATTTACTTACAATTACTAATGTAAATATAATTTCTCCGAACACAATTGCAGTAATAGTTTGTATTTATTCTTTATATATTTTTTTCTCTCAAATATACAAATTACCGTGACACCATCAGGAAAAAAAAGACGAGCGCACAAATTACTCGGCGAATCGTTAGAATACCAGGACCGTGGCGTTAAGCGAGCAAATAATAGAATTTACGCCCGACGAGATATAATTTTTGTCTAAATTATCCAGTCGACTGTAATTGAATTTCCGGCCGCGTTGCCCAATATTTGGGCAAACTCATTTCGCTCGCGGACGACGAAAGTCGGAGACATTTAACAAGGCGATAATATTCCAAAAGTATAGGTTGCCCGCGTCATATCGCCGGCCTCCGATAATTGCTCGCAAACAAACGGGCCACAGGCGCGCCGATGCCTGCCGAAGTCTCGCGCCTTTTCCGCCCGGCCGAACACGTTTATTCAGTTGTCACGAATTTCGCCGTTGCGTGACTTGGCGCGAGTCTCAACCGGCGCATTTCACGCGTAATAAAGAAATAATATTTGTACTGCGACACGCGCGCGCCTCCGTGTACGTCGGCAGCGGCAATGTGTGCGCGCGGTCTGAAAGTCGGGACTCGTAAAAGGGCAATGAAATGTCCGAAATTTCGCCTGGCAAATGAAACAAAGCAATTTTCCAGCGATATAGCTCGGGTAATGCATTTTTTACGGTCAAAAGTATACGCCCAGTCGGGAGTAATTCGCGACGATTCAGGCCGAAAATACGGCGGGCGTTAATTTTTTATCCCGAAGAAACGGCGCAATTAAGCGTTATTTAGGAGCGATAAATGGATCGATTTGGCGAATGGGAAGCATTGCTGGAGGAAGCTAGAGGGACACCCGGTTGATTGCGAGCAAGCGATATATGGGTGCAATTATTTATGAAAATCTCGGATATTGAAACGAAATGCCATTGTCGGTTAAGCGCGTCAACATTGTCGGCGCGAGGAATCGGATAAAGGACAGGAGATTGCGCCTGATCGTACGTGTGCTTGTAACCCGATATACTTACGGCGACGCACCGACAGGCATCGGCTTCCATCGCGGTAGACAATAGAGCCATCGAATCTATTCGTTTGCGTTATACCTATCTGAGTGGGAGATAACGCGCCGCAGGTAATGCGGCCGTGTGTCGCGGATGTAAAGCGTGCATTTCCTCGTTGCATCAATTGTCATTAAGCCGTACGATTATTGCGCGCATTGACGATTATTGCGTCGATAGACATTACTGAAATATCCCGCTTTCATAATGATCGATGCCTGGTGTACGTACGCCGAAGATTTTGCTAATGGCGCCAATGCATAGTCCTTGTCAAACGAAGAATTACTCATGTGAGCGACACATATGCGGATCGCATTTGCGCCGCTCATCCATTATCTTGCGATTGGTAACTTGTGATCGTGTGAAAGAACGGCTTTCGGGGTGGAAAGTGATTTAGTAATGATGCTATTTAGACATGGTATTGAGTAGTGTTTACGGACATTTCTGATTTAAGTTTTATCTTGCAAAGTACTTTTCTGGTAAAAAATACTCAATATTTGAGAATGTCTGCAAGTTTTCTTACGCTATCGTCTATCGTAATATAGAATTAAATTTTAAATTTTGAATTGTTGTAAAGAAATGAAAATAGTGAAGAGAGTGTAAGTTCATTCCATTTTGATTTGTATTTGTAAAAAGTTTTTTATTTAATACACTACATATATCAGTTCAACACATTTGTGTTAAAGTCAAGTCTGATGAAATTTTGTAAAAGTAAAGTTTATATACTTGTATAATGTATATTATTTCCTTACATTGAAAACTGTGACTCAAACATCTAATGAAATCTTTGTTGGCCATTCTAATTAATTAATTGGGTCATAAAGAGAGATAATACGATGCATGACTGATGGATATGCTCGAATTTAATTAGCGGATAATGTGTAATTCAATTCTTAGGTTTCCTTGCACAATAAAACAAAGGGAAAGATGTAGGTGGCTTATCTTCCTGACGTCTGATTTATACGTGCTATGAATAAACGTTAGCATATGAACACGCATACAGTGAAAAATTTACAATAGCGCTTCGTCTTTGCTTCAATAATATTTATCGTTAATCTATTTTTTTCCTTTTGACTTTGATATCTCATAATTAATATCTAATTTTATTTTCCAATAAAAATATAATTTTTCCTCCTTTCTTAAAACGTATCATAGCATAATAAATATTCAAATAGTTATTTCTCTTTTTTTCTCCACTTATTTTCAAGCCATGTTCACGTCACAGTAACATCAGGTTGAAATGCAAACGGCAAATCACTTAAAAGAACGTTGTCGCCACATATTTCATTACGGGATTAAAACAAACGAAACAAGAAAACAACGAAACACCTCGCGAGCACGACCGCTTTTTCCGTCCTCACTTGGACGCGGTTGTTGAAAAAGAACCGCGTGTACGGCCGTTACGATGAATGAAGTCCGCATCAATTTAAAAAAGCGACCATGCAGCGCGGTTATTAGAACATGTTGCGTGCGCCTGTGTACACATACGCGCGACTGGTATACCTTGCCGTGGCCGGTCGTTTTGTGAAAAGCGTGATGTATTTCTGATGCCTCGGGCGATTCGCTAACGAGGTACGGCGCGTACGCCGCGCCATGCCCAGTGATTAACGAAAGTCCGCTCGTATTCCGCAATACCCGCGGAATACGATCTTCAGCAGTCCAGCTGCCGTTACGTTATGTTAATATCATCATAATATTTCGAGCGCGATGAGCCCCCACGAATGTCCGCAAAATGTGACTCGCCGACGCGAAGAAAGCGCGTTACGTCGACTTTCTCGACGTCCGTTCGGCGCGTCAAGCTCATTAACGAATTTTCCGCGCTTCGCCGGACCACCAAATAATCGTCGTAATAACGAAACCCCGCCGATCAGCGGAGAATTTCGTTACGCAATTTCGCGCTAATCGATTTTCGGCCATCAGCTTGGCGCGCGTGAATTACTTTTACCTGGATAATCCAGTTTGCACGGGATTAAGACCATTTCGGTGGTTAGATTGCGGAATTCGTCGAGTGATGGAAAAAGCTGCGCGAATATACGCTGAGTCGAATCGAGCGCCGCTGGTATAACGGTGAACGATGTTTTGACATAAATTTTGTGCCATAATGAGATCTTTTCATCGGGCGCAGAAGCTGCGCGGACGCGTGCGTAAAGGGGTCGAGTAACGATCTTGAAATATCGACGGCGCTGACGGGCTGGCCGTATTTTTCTGCTTGGGGAAACGGGGATTTCAATTTATCGGCTTTGCTTGCGTTCATTATGAATTATTACGGCGAGAGGCAAAAATAATCCGCGTTATCCGGATCGCGTTATGAGAATTAGCGGTTTTTTCGTTCGACATTTTTGCCGACCGGCCGGTAGTGATTGGTTACATCAATTATTGGTATTAACAAATTGAAGCGATTTATCTCCAATCCTATCCAGTTTGTACGAGGTGTAATGTACGTTGCGCAGCGTATTTCGCGAATAATTCAATAAATACAATTGCCGTTATTACGTGACGGCTCTATATTAATTCCGCGTCCACGATTCTCGGCGAATAAGCACGTTGTACGCTCACGATTGTGCGAAGCTAATCATTGATTGATACGTGTTATAAATGTATAGATAGATTTCTCGGAAACTCGGAAAAAATTAAACGTACGTTTTAGTAAGTTATTTTAGAAAGTAGTGTCTTTATTACTTCAAAGTTTTATTCAATTTTCGTTATATTATTTTAAACGGTTATTCAACTAGAAATTAAAAATGTTACCTAACTTCATAACCGAAATTAAGAGCTTTCTTTTAATAAAAGTAATGCTTGTTATCAATTAAATTCAATTACATCAAGAAATGTTTATCCATATCGCAACACGCGGATCTAAATAGAAGAACCACCTGCAATAACAAATTCATTTGTTGAACATCTCATAGAGATTATTTGCTCGCATAATGCAGACGAGAAAGATGCTTTAGTGCGCCCCCCTCGTTATAGTCAATGGACAGCTTTTGTGGATGATTCGTCGAGAATAATGAATTTATCATCCCCAATTGGCTTCTAGCAGTTTATTTCTTCGCATAAACCGCGCGCATAGATGAATCCTTGAGCCCTCCTCAATCGACGCACGCCGGAGTGATATACGTGTTCGGATTTTCTCTGTGATATGCAACATGCGGGCAGTAATTCAGTTCGTGCAAGTCATCGCGATCATCCCCGCCAGCGCCGAGAGTACGATAACGATTCATCATTCACGACGACAGCTACGAGCGTCGAGCTAAAGTGGTGGCGTGATTCTGCCAAACGCGATTCCAAACGACCGTGCATTGTTGTACTAGTACTTATTGACTTTGCACGGAAAATGAGAATGCTGTAAAATTAAGCTAATCATTGTAAAACACTTGTTATGTCGGAAAAAGTCAAGTCTTTTGCAGTAGAGATGCTTTTAATGAGTCGCTGTTATGCTTTTCAATTCGATAATCATTTGCTGAAACAAGCACATAGTAACAGTTACTACTTACGTGACAAAGAATACTATTTAAATGGTAAATCTATTAAAAATTTATATTATTCAAATTTTAACATTTTATTTTTACTGCCACGATTTTACCATTTAAGTGGTATTTATCAATTAGAAGTTTTAACGTTTATATACTTTTATATTTTGACAATTGACCATTTTACATATATATTCATAACTTTATTTCGTGATCGTTGTTCGGTACAAAATGTTGTCCTTGTATTTCAGAATAAAAAAAAAGGAACTTTGACAGCGGTGGGATTCGAACCCACGCCCTTTCGGATTGGTGCTTAAAACCAGCGCCATAGACCACTCGGCCACGCTGTCTTGTTTTTGCAGGTATGATTTACCGTATGTTATAACAATACTTTTTTATTTTCAATTCCTTTGTACTTTAGATAAGAGTATTGCTATCACAAGCACTATGTCAATATTAAATTATCTTGAGGCAAGATCACTATCATTGATAAGATTTTAAGTATCGAAACATTACAATCAGAAATATTTTCTATTCTAATAATACAGAATTGAAACAAAAATAATTCATATTACCTGATCGACCCGTTGGATATTTATTATGTGCTACAATCCCTTGTACCTCAGAACAAAGTTTGGTATGATGGATTAGGTAGGAAATATGACACGGGACTAATAGTTCTCTTATCTATCTGTATTGTATGCTGTTCACTTATTTATACATATTTTTAAAAATGAGAAAGTGGCGAAACATTTATTTTACTCATTTTTAAAGATATCCAATTTACAGCCTAGTAAAATCAATAACTAATAACTACATAATATTACAATAATTTTGATTATTTTAATTATATAAAATTAACATTATATGACTTTTTTTTTTTTATTTAAAGTTTTAACTTGAAAACATAATAAGATATAATAAAAGTATAATTGTTTTTTAAAAATATGTTTAAAAACAATATCTTTGTGTTAACTTTATGAAAACGCTTTCATAAATCAATTTTTTATTCAGGTTGTATTATTTTTTAAATAATCGGTCGTTACGATGATCTAATTGCTCACTTTCTTTAAAAATAACGGTTCAGCATTGTTCCGTTTGACATCCGACGAAAATTCATGCAAAGTAATCGATCTATTTGCAATCGTCTTGGTGAATCTCGCGTTTGAGTTTTGGTTTTACGTTTGCACCCTTGGGACGCGATAAGAGAAAATGTAAGAAATCGTGGAACGCCGTTGCGGGTATGAATTTTTATACCGAGATCGTATCTTACGGAGTGTATTAGGTAGGTGGATGCGCCATCATCACAGGAAAAATAAAATTAAAATACCGCCGAAAGTGCCCGCGTGCGTATAAAACTGTATTATGTCCGTGTTATAATAGCTACTTTACATAAAACTTGGACTTGTCGTATTTTACAATTCTTAAGTCTGCTAATGATAAGAAAGTTGACTTTTATTCCGACTTCCGCAATGGAATTACTTATCATGCTTGCCAACTACCGCTTATTTTATTCTACACTTAATTTTGAACACAAGAAATTTTTAATATTGATACGCGTATCTTATGCTGAAATAAACTCTTAATATTAATCATAAATATACGGAATTACAATTTTTATTAATACGTACAAAATACGAATCTACTAAAAAAAATGTTGATTTAAAATAAATATAATTGATACTTTTAATTATTACATTTTCTACCGGCGTTTTAACACGTTTATTAAAATCTTTTGCTTCTTAGTAACGTTAAATTTGCAAACAATGAAATGAGTTTTCTTACTTTGTTGTTTCCAATTAATCTTTAAATCGATAAAATATTTCTTGTGTATAAATATCGTGAGACATTGTTTACGGGAACAAAACAGGTGGGATGTAATTACAAAGTAAAGACATATAAACGCAAAATTGAATTTTAAGATAGCAATGATTTTTTCGTTCAATCTTCGTTTACTTTCTAAAAGTCAGTTATCGTAACTTGTATACATCGGTTTCTCAGTAGACGCGTCGACTAGTTGTTTTGTTCTAACAAAAAATGTCTCTCTATGAATGAAATAAAATATTTTATTAAATTGTATTCTTCACAGCAAATTAAATTTATGATAATTTCATTACCGTAGTTCAAATAAAGTGTAGAACAGATTTGTTTTATAATGGCTCAAAGTAAATTATAAGCTAATAAATATTTCTTGAAGGTGTCGCCCAGGTGTTAAGGGTTTACTGAAAGCACTTTGCCATTGTCTTTTGTAAAAATACCTGGCTATCCTTTAGCGCTGCATTTCATACTAAGGGTTCTTTAACCGTTTTTAATAACCCTTGTGTTCACACAAGAAATACTAATTTAGTTACATATTACTTTGTTTCTTTTCACTGTCTTGAAAAACTGCACATCTTCATTAAATTTTTTTTCCGTTCATAAATATTTAGTACAAAAAGATTTTGAGTCGATTTACAAGAATAGATATTTGATTTTCATTATTGTCAATGAAGTAATAAAGTAATATTTAATCTTTATTGATAATAATTATCTGAATTTATGAAGTGTAGGCTAAGATCATACAAATAATATTGCAGAATTTTACTCAAAATTTCGCACAATCAATGTGTTTTATTGAAAACTGATTTTCATTTGTGAAACAGAATATAAAGATATCTTGTTTTTAAGTTAAGTGTTTTTAATTTAACGTACTTAAAACTCAAAGTAACTTAAATAACTAGAGTTAAGTTAAGTTATGTGTAAGTAAGAATATTAAATTATCTTGAATGAGAATTATGTTTTGCACGACACTGCAAATTTTTTGCCACTACAAAAATTACGTTTTTGTATTTTTTATTCCATGAAAATTTGATAGAATTAGTACAAAGAATAGTATGATTATTTTTTGTTTTGTATCTATACATAAAAAGTGTGAAAATCTGTTGTGAAAGTACGTTTGAGCATCGTTCGGTTGACGTGGAGTTATTCAGCCGGCGGTTGCCAAGGCAGCGTGGCCGAGCGGTCTAAGGCGCTGGTTTTAGGCACCAGTCCGTAAGGGCGTGGGTTCGAATCCCACCGCTGTCAATTCTTTCTTTTTTTTTTAGTAATACTTTACTGTAATGCTCTGTCCTAATAAATTTTATAATACTACAGAAAAAGTTATCAGATATTACATGGAATTTCATATATTTTTTGTTGCGTTAAAGAAAACATTAATAAATTGTATGTTATTTCAATGAAGTTTATCAAGTTAGCACCATAATTTTGTTTGACAAAAGTATATAGTAATTATTAAAAATATTATGGTTGCAGGATTAAACCAGAAATAAATTGTGGTTTAAGGATTTTCTTCCGTTAAAATAACAAGGAAGTAATTATTTACGTTTAGTTACGCGAGTAATTTTACTTCCCCTTATGACAGTTAGTTTGACCTTATGATTCTTTCTTTTTTGGTTAATCTTTAATGTCACTACAGAACGTTATTTATTACCTAATATTAAAAGAATCAAATGAAAGAAGTTACTTTTGCAATGGTAAGTTTTATAAAATAGGTGATAAAATCGATATAGTTTTATTATTTGACTATATATATATATAACACTTGTCAAAATCAAATGTCTCATTCTGAGACTTTCTGATGATTGAGATACTTTTGGTTCAAACGTGACAAATGTCTCAAAATTAGATACTTGGATCTGTATTGAATTCACCATCTGAGTAATAATATTTATTATTTAAATGTCTTGATATATTTTATGAAAAAAAGTTATAATTAATCAATTTATATTCAATAGAACATAATACCCATACTTTATTAAAGATTATATAAAAATATAAAAATATAAAAATGCTCAAATGTGTCATTATAATGTAATTATGATTTATTTAAATAAATTTCGTTTTTAATGTCATCATTACTAATAATGAAGGTTCCTATATTATCATTGTCAATAAAAATGATATTTAATAAATGAGTATATGATAACTGAATTCTTTGAACGCTGCTATATAATTATTCATAATTACATTTAAGCATTTTTTGTATTTTTTAATATTTTTTCACGAGTAAACTATCTAAATAGTCAACACGACTGTTATAGTGCTTTATCTGAGCTGCTTCCACTCAGGGGATGTAGCTCAGTGGTAGAGCGTTCGCTTTGCATGTGAAAGGCCCCGGGTTCGATCCCCGGCATCTCCATTTTTTGTTGCAAAAGTAACTTAACTATTTGATATATTTTTAATTAACTTTTACTCTATTGAGGTAATTATTTTTTTGTTATTTATCCTCATTCCATAACAAATTATTATTATTTATTACAACATGCAAGCGAAGAAAAAAATATAAAGAAACTTCGTGTCCCTGCAAAAATTAGATTTTCTCGAGCAATTTTTCATACGCCCGTAAATTGACGTTGGCGACCGACAAAAAATGTTTTTTCCTCCCCGCTCAATCAACGAGTTGTTTAAAAAATGGATGACGCTCAATTGAAGATAATAACGTCGTATTTTCAATTTTCGCTGGGGATTGTCAAAGCTTCGAAGCTTGTGTTAAATTTCGCCCACTTCCCGTTCGCATTTATATATACCTATCAAGGCGCGATGTCGAATTGAAGATCGGGCGGCATAAAATAAAACGAAGGGAAACGCTGCGTCACAAACGAGAAACGGAGTAAAGAGATTGAATGGTAATAGCCTGCGATTCGTCATATGCAAAAGTTACGTTCTTCCGGGGCCCTCGCTTGGATAAAAGCGATATCATTTGAATTGCCAGGGATACTCGATCGCGCGGTGCTCCTCAGTCGTGTGCGTGCGTAAGAACGCGCGCGCGCGCGGGCAAATCGCCACGTTGAATAATCGTGCCAAATAAACTGCACAGCTTAGGCGTTTTCCTCAAGACAGGCTGCGATATTTGGATGAATGAATATCTTTTGCGAGAAATCGAGCAACGTTGACTGACGATCAATTTCCTTTTCTCGAATAAGTCACGGTATCGAGATTCTTCGTCGGCAATATTCAAATCTTATTTAAAGATATCGTTTCTTTTATTTTCATTTTGAATTAAATTTCTACTTTTATTGTAATCACGCCGTTCACTGCGCCACTTAATATCTTCGAACAATATTTTCTTCTCAAAAGGTACATAAAAATGATTGAATTGTATAGTCACACAGAAATACATAACACATAATTACATTGTTTGTTTTAAATATATAAGAGGAACTTCACGTAATAGACAAGTCGGGAGAAATACTTTTTTATTTTTCCTTTTTCATAATAACGTTTATTCAAGGATAATTGCAACGTGTAAGATTTACACGCGAAGTCATACAATCGTACTGATTGCTATTCCCATATTAAGTATTCACCATAAATTACGTGTAACGTCAAGGTTTAAAATTTTATCAATACTTGATGTGATATGGAAATATGTCATAGAAGTTAATTTCTTTAAATTACTAGTTTAATAATACTTATTTCACCAATAAGTGTAATAATTTGTCATTGATTTATAAACCAACTTTTGATACCGTTGCGTGTGTATATTCCAAAAAAAAGTGCAGTATATGTAAGACTGAACGTAGAATATAATTTCTCACGTATTATTATCAATACAATTTCAATTTTTATCTGAATGCAAATTTATTTCAAACATTTTTATAGACATATCTGAATATTAATATTAATACATGTATATATTTTTATATTTTAAATAATTACTTGAACAGTTCTCGGTGCTGTTAGATAGTATGCTTCACAAACTATTACTTTGTGACATCATAGTTCAAAATGAACCTAAAGTTTTGTTGTATTATATACTTATTACTGAACACAATGGATAACCTTTGCGCTTATCCAAAAGTTACATCTCCATTTGGCAACATAACAGGATTTTACAAATTATCACAGCACCGTGTTAAATACAAAGCTTTTGAAGGAATACCTTTTGCACTACCGCCAATTGGTGACTTACGATTTGAGGTAAATATTGGTATATAAATGCAGACAAATTTTAAATCATTATTTAATTAATGTTAAATTTTCGACTTCAGCCACCAGTGCCAGCACTGCCGATGAAAACGGAGTATTATGCAAAACAAAAAAAATCTTCCTGTTGGCAGTATCAAACCATACCATATTATATTCAAGAATCTAATACCATAAATGATGTTGATACAAATCCCGTTTTGGGATCCGAAGACTGCCTATATTTAAACATTTACGTGCCGCTTTCAAAGACTTGTTGTGATAACCATTTATTTCCAGTCTTAATTTTTATTTACGGAGGGTCTTTTAAACACGGTTCAGCAGACGATCTTACTGAAAGATATATTATAGAAAAAGATGTTGTATTCGTTACTTTTAACTATCGCCTAGGACCTTTAGGTAACTTAAACTTTATTTTTGTAGATGTTTTAAATTTTCGATAACTTCTGAATTATATATAACTTCCGAATATACAGGGTTTTTGAGTACAGAAGATGATGTTGTGCCAGGAAACATGGGTCTAAAAGATCAAAGTTTGGCGATACGATGGGTAAAAAATAACATATTGTTCTTTGGCGGTGATCCAAATAATATTGTTCTAGCAGGTATCAGTGCAGGGGGTACTAGTGTAAATTATCATTATTTATCTCCAATGAGTAGAGGACTTTTTCATGGTGATTATTACTTTCACGTCATCTTTGTTTAAATAAAAAACTTTGTTTTATGATTTTTGTAATAGATTTTATTGCTTAATTCGTCTTTTATATATATATACTTAACACTTATATTTAATATGAAAACAGGTGGAATATCACTTAGTGGGACTGTGTTTAGTGCTTGGACACAAGAACAAAAGCCTTTTGAAAAGGCAAAAAATGTTTCTTTATTACTTGGATGCCCGATAAATAATACAAAAGAAATGATTAGATGCTTAAAACAAAAACCTGCTAGGGATATAACCAAAACTATCACTTCTTTATTGGTAAAGTAAACGATAGGCTTGTCAAAACTTTGAACAATTCACGAAGTATTTGAATATATTCAAAGTACTCGAATATTCGAATAATTAAATATTCGAATATTCAATTATTCAAAAATAGATTCAATATATTATTTTGTATATAATATATAATTAAATAATATATTATTATATAAATATATTATATTATATATAAATTATATATTATATATAATATATTTTTTAATATATATAATATAACTATAAAATATATTATATTATAAAGATAATAGTTTATTCTTATTAATTCATCTATTCAAACATTATTCAAACAGAATTAAAAGTAAAATAGTAAAGTTTTTTCTTTTCATTGCTTCGTTTCGTCTTCAATTTTTCACTCTTCGCTTTCAAATCGTCACAATTAAAATGAAATTTAAAAAAATATGTGTATAAAATAATATGATAAATCTATTTTCGATTATTCAAATATTCGAATACTTTGAATATGTTCGAATATGTTCGAACATTTCTCACAAATATTCGAATTTGTTCGAACTGAACATTTGACAAGCCTAGTAAACGATGTACATTAATTGTTCACATAGAGCTTAGTATATTTTTCTACCAACATTAAAATGTTAAGAAATATACACTCTTAATAATTTTTGCTCAATCTAACTGCTAAATAATACATTTTGCTGCTTATGTAGATTTGGCTTATACATCCAGACATAATGTTTGGTCCAGTCGTTGAGAAATACGGTGATAATCCATTCATTAACCAGCTTCCCGGTGATATTATAAACAGTGGTTTGATACATGATGTTCCTTGGGTAAATAGCGTTGTTCATAATGAAGGAACTTGGACAGCAGCTGGTAACTTTATGTATTTTTTTAGAATATTTTTCACGTTAATATTTTCATTTAATTGTTGATTTTATAAATTATATAATTATTCGATGCAAAACAATTATTTACTGAGTTTAATAGTTAAAAAAAAAGTTTAATAATAGTTGAATACATTTATTGTTATATGTCATCAATGTAATTTACAGATTTTATTTTGCAAGAAAACTTGTTAAATGAATTGAATGATAATTGGAATAACTTAATTCCGGCCGTCTTAGATTATAAATTCATAATACCACCATCAGACCAGGATGATGTGTCAATTAAAATTAGAAAAGAATATTTTCGATCATTGCCAATTAATTCTCAGATAAGAAATAATATTACACAAATGATAGGAGATAGAAGGTTCTATTATCCAGCGTTCCAAGTTCTTTATTCGCAAGCAGAAAAAATGAAATCGCCAATCTTTTTTATGCGGTACTCTTATAGAGCTGCTCATAGTGCTTCTGAATTACTTAGTGGTTCGAGGGAAAATTTAGGTTTTTGTTTACTTTCGTACTTCTTTTATTTTATATTTCATATTAACCACTTCAATAAAAACGTTAATTCTCATAGGTGTATCTCATACTGACGATGCTCACCTTGCCTTTCAATTTGATCCGCTACTCAACCCTGAAACTACATCTTCAGATCTTGAAATGCAATCTTCTGTGTTAGATATGTGGAAAACTTTTATTTATACAAAGTAAACACTATTTCTTTCACATTTTATATTTTTCCTCTCGACAATATTTTTCATTTAATCTGATTTTAATTTGCATTGATTTTAGAAAACTGAAATTCGATTCCGTTGAATGCAGAAAATTTGATCCGAAAATGAAACCAATTCAGTTTTGTGATTTAATTGGGCCTCATAATGTGTCTATTAGTACTAGTGACAATTTCGGAAATAATCGGTTTTGGCAGTCTCTTAATTTTAATGGTAAACAGTCTACAAATTAATAAATCAGTTTGGCAATGTATTTATCGGAACAAAACACAAGCTATTTGTATTTTATTACAAGTAAAATTCATAATAAAATTCGTAATGCACATTTATTTAAACATTTTGTTCCAATAGAATATGTTAATTACAATTTCCACATCGCCAAGGTTAGTAATTATTCATTAATCATTCCATGTTCATCCTAGACAAATTTGTTGTTAATTCATTTGCAGTATTCTGATGATGACACACATCGAGTCAAAACGTTGATACTGAATAAATGACGTAATTATTCTTTCTGTTATTAACAATTGGTAATACTTATCTACATTACAAGTTGAAATAATGTTACTTTATACTTAGTAGAAATAGTCGTGTTAGAAGGAGATAAAAAACAAGTAAATGGATATAAAAGATACAAAATTCTGTAACGTTCATTATTACAAAGTCGACTGTTTTGTTTAATTCTTACAAATGTTTAAAGCTTATATTATTCAAATAATTTGCCATTTTATATTATGTGTAAATGACTCTAGTACAGAAACTAATACTCCTTATGGCAAAATACGAGGTTATATTAAAAAATCTCATAAAGATCAAAAGTATTTAGCTTATGAGGGGATTCCATATGCTGAACCACCGTTGAATAATCTCAGGTTCGAGGTAAATTTTTTGCTGTATTAATTTCTTTATTTCCATTTATTGGAAGTCAAACAATAATAACTTTATCGCATAAAAATGTGTTTTACTGATTTATACCACGATTATTTGTAGCCTCCAAAGCCTCTTAAACCTTGGAGCAATGTTCTCGAGGCTACTAAAAAAAATGTCGGTTGTTTAGCCTATAAATATAAACCGTATTTCGATAAAAGTAATCGTATTTCGGGATCTGAGGATTGTTTATACTTAGATATTTATATACCAATGAGAAAATCTCGGTATAATGTTGAATTGTTCCCTGTGATAATATGGTTTTACGGAGGGTCGTTTCAGTTTGGTTCTACAAATGAAGTGACAGAAAAGTATATGATGGACAGAGATATTATACTTGTCGCTGTAAATTACCGTCTTGGACCATTAGGTATTTCATGTTAATTAATTTTTATTTAATTGAAAATAAACTACTCGTGTTTTTGGAATAATTAAAATTGTCAATTATCAGTCATTTATACACTAATACATAGTGTATAGATCATGATATACTAATGATTTTTTATAAAAAAAAGGGTTCCTCAGTACAGAAGACGGTATTGTTCCGGGTAATATGGGCCTAAAGGATCAAAATATGGCTATGCGATGGATAAAAAATAATATAATATATTTTAAAGGTGATCCAAATAGTATAATTCTTGGTGGTGTTAGTGCTGGGGGGGCAAGTGTACAATATCACTATTTATCACCAATGAGCTATGAATTATTTCATGGTAATTTGTAGTTGCATTAATTAATAATTTACACAAGCATTAAAATGATAGTTATGTGTTTAATTTTGTATTGTATTATTACAAACAGTAAATAACATTACCAGCATTCATATTTAGGGGGCTTTTCTGTTAGTGGAACAGCATTAGCAAACTGGGCTCAAGCTCAAAATTCGTTAGCAAAAGCAAGACAAGTTGCCTCGCTAGTTCACTGTCCTTTTGACGACAACCGTGTGATGGTACAATGTTTAAAAAATGTTTCCGCGAAAAGTATAACTGCAACTATTCCTACTTTTTGGGTAAGCCGATAAAGAATAGGCTTTGTAAATATATTTCGTTTCTTGGTTTGTATAGTTCCTACAAATAATTTTCAAGAATTTAGATTTTATGTAAATTTAATGCAAAATAAATTGAAACTATACTTTTATATAAATACCGTTATTTTTTTGTGTATTTTATATTTAGGTGTGAACAAATATTTGTGATATGAAAATTTATTTGCTAGATTTTAATGAAAAATAATTTTACTAAGAATTTATTTTTCAAAGGGATGGAATTATGATCCAGATTGTCCATTTGGACCAGTAGTGGAGAAAAGTGGATCCGATCCATTTATCAGTGTTTCACCAGCACAGTTAATAGCAAACGGACACATACAAGATTTACCCTGGATAACGGGTGTAGTTTCAGACGAAGGACTTTGGTCGACTGCTTGTAAAGTTCTCTTTTGTATATAATATATGTGATAAAATTAACTTCAGATAAATGTTATCTAAGTAGTACAGTGAAATTAATGCGAAGGAAAAACTTTTACAACTTTTTAATAATTCAGTAGAAATTTATTAAGAGCTCAGTTGTTATTTCTGTAACTGATTCGGAAATTTTAAATTAGAATAATTTTTTTAATAGTTTACATGTTGCGTAATGACAAATTAAAGGAATTAAACGATCATTGGGATGACATATTACCATATCTTTTGAATTACGAACATACGATTTCTCCGCAAGAACAAAAAGCTGTTGCTAGGAAAATTCGCAAAGAATATTTTGGATCATTACCAGTTAATGAGCAAACAAGAGATATAATTGTACGTATGCAGGGTGATAGAAATATTGATATCGGCGCAGTAATGTCTGCCCAATGGCAAGCAAAAATGAATAAAAAGCCAGTATGGTTTTATCAGTTTGCCTATAAAACCACTACTAGTTTGACACAGGTATTAACTGGCACTACGTTAAATTTAGGTAAATATAAAATTATATATAAAATTAATTAATTGCCTAATATGATCACGTAATATATTCTTGCAGGCGTGTGTCACACTGATGATGTATTACAGTTTCTTCAATACGTACCTTCAATTAATTACACCTTTAGTAAAATGGATCGCGAATTTCAAAATAAAATCCTAGATGTATGGGAAACATTTGCTTACACAAAGTATGTAAAGCTCTACTATCCATTTATAAATTTAATTTTAAATTAGATTCTCATTCGTTTTTAAATACTTTAGGCGACCTGTGTTAGATGAGTCAAAGTGGAAACCAATAGATCCATCAAGTTCAAAATTGATTTATCTCATGGTATATAGTCCAGAAAATTATTCATTGTTAACCGACGATAATTTTGGTAACATACAATTCTGGAGTACTATTAACTTTAACGAAAATAGAGTAATATAAATCATTCGTATCTATGTATTGAATAAACTTTGTATCACCTATTATTGAAGTGAACATTCACATTGACATTGAATAGAATAAAATTTTGAAAAATGTTCGATTCCAAAATCTTGAATAGATCGGATTGTCATTCGCACTGGACTGTAACTACGTGCACGGCAAATAAATAATAATAGAATCTAGGCGTATTATAGATATCAAGTTTTGACCGCTTCAATCTACTTGTGAGGGTTGGCATTGAAGCGTACGACCGTTTTGTCACCCTTCAAGATACATAGTACACGCTCCCAAATATCTTCCATCATACATTTTTCGTGTACAATTTAGTTGACGACGTTGAACTAAAAAACCAAAAAAAATCTCGTGTTGTGTATGAAATTTGAAGCCAGAATCTCAGAAATGTTACTACACCATTAGATTTTTATTTGTATAAATTACAAGCAGTTCTCAAATGAATTCCTCCATTGACGAAAGATTGAAGGTTTGAGAACTCACCCGCAGTGGTAATCAAGACTGCGGTGTCGGGTTAAAGCACATTTCTAAATGAACCACGATTCATCGTGTAAGTGTGAAATATCTCGTGCCGGGCGGAGGAAAGAAGTAATAGAAAAAGGAGGAAAAACGTTTTAATTTGTGCGAGGAGGCATTATTTTTTGGCGCGCGGAAAGTGCGATTAAGTTGAAGCGAAGCAGAGTGCAATAAAAGGGGGTCCGGGTGGAAGAAATCACTGGAGTGTCCGAAGTAAAGCAGGAAGAAGGCAAGGGGCCACAAAAAGCCGAATAGAAATCCATCGGATGGAAGAGATCTCGCGCCTGTCGGAACAATAATGCGTCCCGCAGACGATTTTTGTAAAGTTCTCGTTATCCGACCTCCAATGCGCGTTGGGCAGGACTGGCTTTAAATATTTAGACGGCTAATATTCGGGGAGAATTTTAAGCCGACGAAGGAAAGCGAGAATTGAAAAGAAACGTGCGCCACTGATGCTGGGGTGGATCGAAGCGAAATGTCCTCCAGACTGAAATAATAATGAGAGGCGCCAGCGCCTTTAATCACGATATTAAACATTTACGATTTCCAAGGCGAGTTGTCGCGGGGACCTTTCACGCAGCCTGCGATTTGATGTCAACGATGCGTACAAGAGATTTTCACCACGACATTTCCGATTTTTCGACGCGGCCTTGTTGTCGACTGCAAGGAACGTTGCCAACGATATACGATTTGTCCTCGCCACAAAGGACCCCGTCAGCCGAATCAGCAACTTATCAATGGTCGCGAAAAAGGCCTCCTGTGTGTGCGAAACGTTTTTAAAAACACTTCTACTTTACGTTGGTAAGTGTAAGTTGTTGCACGGCGGCACAAAATAATGTCCCATGAAAGAACATGGTGCAGCTATAAAAAAGAAAATTAGTAAAAGAATTTTTCATTTTCAAAGAGTTTTATATTTTTTCGGTATAATTAGACTTTAACATCCATTGTCAGGTAATGCGATATGCAATATCTTTTTAGAATACGATTCAAATAACTAGTTCAACATTTTTATTTGGATCACGTAACATTAAATGTGTTTTGGTTATGTAAAGATAATCATGTTTTACTTGCTTCGCATATTAATTTCTTTAAAATAATATTTTTGCTTTTTTCGTTTTAATTTTTTAGTTACTTATTGAGTATGTGTCAGTTATGATTCATGATATTAAATTAAATATAACAAAATTCATTTATGTAAATTAGATGGATAACATTTTTTTTTCAATTGTGTTTAATAGATTTGTTCGTTCGAAGTAATTTTTAATTTTGTATGACGATAAATTACTATAAAGAACGGTCGTTTCTTTCCAAATCTGATCCGTTGCTCATTAAAACAGTGACTACTAATTAATCATTATTGAGTTTCAAGATCACTTCAATTGATTTAAAAAATCTTATCAATTGTATAATTGGAATTTTGCAATAGATAAAAATTTCGTTGAAGCTGAGTTTTCTAAATCATTTGAATTATCGTGATTTCATTACTATTAATTAATCAAAATTACCAATTGCTATACATAATAAATCTATAAGTGTAATTGATTACATGTTAAAAACGAATAACTTTTTTTACTTTCTACAGAACTTTTAATTTTCAAAAAATCAATCTCTATTCTCGTAAAATATATAGTTTAGAGAAATATTTTACTCAAAAATAATATTACACTTAGGAGAAATATTTCTTTTAAGTAAATAAATTGATGCTTTATTAACTGTAACTGTATAATTTTATTAAATGGCGATTTGTTTGAGTAAATACTGCACTGACGTATCGAAACACGTTTCTCAAATTACGCGATACATCGCTTAAGTACAACTTAAAAAGTACCATAAATTCAAAGTCTAGTAAATAAGAAAATTAATTTAATATTCCTACGGTTCTAGTAACGCGATTTCACGGTACGTTGCACGCGGATGCTTTAGTTTTACAAATATGATTTCCTTTTAGATCGCAGATTATAGGACGTAAGGGATTTGCTCTCTAAAGCGAGGGTCTCGGCCATTTCTCCCTCGACAATAGCATTTTCGTTCTTGTTTTCCAGTAACTCGCTTTCGCGCGAAACACGAAGATCATGTTACCAAATTCACTGGTGATTCGATTGACATTGATTTGGTAGCGACGTAAAAATCAATCTTTTTCTACTTTACGCTTGTTTCGCATTGCGCACGCATTTCCTTGAACGGTCTTGAGTGGAAATAATTTAAACATCTAAATCACAAATACGTGATATAACGGTTTCAAAAACGAGTTACGATGAACGTTTCTTATTCATTAATGGATTTGAATCATACTTAGATATACTTCTTCAACAATATTTTTTTTATAAATCGAACGGTGATTCATCATTTTTTCGTTAACATGGAATCTTTTATGAACTTGAATACTGTAATCATTTTGTATTTTACGTTGTGACATGGCAAAACTTTGTTGTTGTTTACATTCATCTATACTGACAACTACACCTATATTCGACGTATATCGTAACTTTTGAGAATATTTAATAATTTGTATGATCTTGGTCTCTCGGTATGATACTAAATATCAAGGACTAACTACTGTACAAAAATAAAAAATGTTGTTCATATGGCAAGCATGACATTGAAGCATTATGAATACTTAAAATTATCATTCGTTGGTGATAATTTACTAATTAAGAAAATAAATTAAGTAATTTGCAGTCTTGTTAGGAAGTTAATTATTATAAGGCCGCGGCGGCAACTTAAGATTTACCAGCATACTGTCTCTTACGTTCTTCTTTTATAAACATAGGTAACATAAGTCCTACTGTGAGAAATGCAATTAAAGAAATGTTGGCAACCGTGCCATTAAAATGTTGAATCAACTGATTCATTAACGGAATATAAATAACTGTCATACATTGTGTGGATGCATTCAATAAAGATGCAGCCACTTCTTCAGGTTCAGGATAAGTGATTTCTGCACACATTTCATATCCTGCTGCATAGCATAATATACTGAACGTTCTGAAAAGCAAATCAATTACTTTATGTTTAAGGCATTAATGTTCATAATCATGTCAATTTATGTTAACTTACCCCATAATTATAGCTGACAGATATACTGCCCATTTAATTTTGAGAAACAGTGTAACGGTGAATAAAATTTGTCCGGATAAGGTAAATAGATAAATGATGATCATTACTTTCCTGTGAATAAATTTATAAATAAATTTGGACGGTAATTTAAAATTGCTATTGTTATGCCAAGCAGAAATTGTTATTGAATTAAAAAAATACAAATAGTTATTGCAACAGTGAATCTGACGGTTATATTTTGTCGTTACATAGATGTATTCAAAATATTTGCTTATACTAACTTGTATTCTTTTGTTTTGTCCAATATAACACCACAACCAAACGTACATACTGTACCAACTAGGAAATATATCAATCCTATTCTGCCAGCTTCTTCCTCGCCATTCTACAAATAATTAAAAAAGATTTATGTTAATATTTTGTTATATTATTTGTTGAGAACAGTATAATCTTAACAATGTATAGTTTTTTTTAGATTAATAGTCCAAACGAAATAATTTTAATTGTGTTTTTTAATTAAAAAATTGACTCTTGTAATGATTATCATATTATCAAAGCGTAGTTTAAGAATAATTGGTATGAAAAAAACAGCGTAGCAAAAAATGATTGTCAGAGTAGTAATAAAGTCAGTATAATTTCAAAACATATTTTTCAGTAGCAAGAATGACATTCGTTTTTCACTTGTATTCAGCTATGACTTGTTAATATAAAAAATTGCTTTATTTTGATTTCTTTCAATGGTTCGGTAATTTTATTTAAAGAATGAATTATTTATTAGTAATAAATAATTAATTGTTACCTCAAATTGTTCAAGATAAATAGGATTTAACATGTTAGAAACGGTATTCACTACTCCAACATTAATTCCATAGGTGAATAATAACAATACAACATTTTTGTTGGTCAGCAGCCGTTTTATTGATGTCATAGCGTTCTCGAGGTGTGAGTGATGTGCTTTTCGTAGAGCTCGTGCTCTGCTAGGAGGTGATTCTGGTTGATCCTTAAAAACTTTTTTTGATAATAAAATATGTTTTATAGCAAGATATTTTAAATATTTTAAAATTCAGCGGGTAAATTTCTCAATCTCAAAACTGAAAAATTTTTTTAATATGAAAATACTCTTTTTGCGGTTGTGATCAAAGAGTTGAAATATTTTAGCGTATTAACACCTTTCTTATTCCGAGACAAATATGCATCTTTTTATTTAATAACGAAAAAATATTTAAAATGTTTTGTTTTCATTGAAAGTTAGGTTTATGACGATACTTACAAATTATAATGAGTACACAAATGACTGTGCACATGACCGCGATGGAAGTGCAAAGATAGTCAAGATCGCGTCCTATATCTTCAATATTTTCGTGGTTTTTTACTATCTGTGGAATCATCAATAGGAAAAAAGCGATTCCTAAAGGCGAGCCAACGCAGCCAAGAGTGCTCGCTGTGCTAATCTCATTTTCGCCGAACCAGTACGCTGAAACACGCGTGGGCATTGTCGCTACTGGTATTTGACAAATGGAAACAAAAAATTGACCAATGTATACTAAAATAATTCGGTCCGGTGATACGGCAAACACTTTCACCCAGGCTCCGATTGTTGTACCAATCATGCCAGTCATGACCGATCTCCGCAATCCTGCTTTATTCATATAGTAACACGCAGGTACAAGAAAGACTACACTACAGGTGCTAAAAATGATGGCGGTCCATTCAATCGCCAGTGACGACACATTATAGTATCTAAAAAAATAGATTGAATGAAAAATTATTCATATACATTTAAATGGATTAAATGGACAATTCGTATATACATGAGAAAAAAAACGTGTTGACTGCACAGGAAATGAATTTGTTACACTATTTTGAACGAAAACTAGTGTGACAATAAAGGTCTGTTTGATAGACAGGATTTTTCATGTGACACCCGCGTAATTGTATTCCTATTGGTACAATAGAAATACTTTGTTCAGTCAACAAGTTTTTTCCGCGTAGGGTCGCGACATCAAAATGTCAACTTTTTTTACAGTTATATAATCAATTGCCTCTCAAGTAGCATTAATTCTATGCAGTAATTGAAGTTAACCGGCATTAATTATTTTGAATGGGACATTAACGTAAATTTACAATCTATATAAACCTCGGGAAAAAACTTCAATTCTTGAAAGACGGTCTGAATGTGCACAGTTCTTGAGGCATCAAACATGCTCTAAAGTTTACGACACTATCACTTGCCCGAAACTTACGAATTTAGTTTAAAGTTATTTTATATGATGTCTAGGAACATTAAACTGAACTTGTGAACGACACTTTGTCTGCTGGACTTTAGATAATTTTGTGACTTTTAAAAGACCGAAAAGGTTACCGGGAAGTAAAGCTACTTTGAAAGTGCCGAAAACCAGAATGATGAGTTCGTAAAGTCGAAGCGAAACAATTTTCAACCGAAAAAACTTTCGTTGTGAATTTTACGATCCGATATTTTTTGTTGACGAATAACTGTTGAAGAAATTACCGCATAACGACGTTTTCGACGATTGTGTATTGAACCCATTGGGCGGTGTTTGAAAAACAATATAAATTGTACAGCAGTAATATAATCCATCTTCTTTTGTACAATTTGAACTTCGTATCAGCATTTTCGAAATGGATGTAGGCTCCATTTGATACAATTGGATTATGTTCCGTTGACAATAGTTCGTCGTCGTTCGATGTCACTATCACTGTTTTATTTAATCATATAACAATGTTATGTTAATATTTTTTATACGTTATTTTGAACTTTAAGTAGTAATTCATGTAATACAAGGTAAATGCATTAAATAATAATAAGTTAAAAAAGATTAAAACATAATTATATCACACACGTTTATCGATTTTCTACTTTTTATTTATTATTTTTCTGCACACGTGCAAGATAAATACAGGTATATAAATATATAATTTTTCAATATCATAATTCGTTTTTGTTTTTAGACATACTCCGCGTAAAAAAATATTGCCAGCTCGTCTGGAAAAAGTCTGACCTTTGATTGCGAGCCAAAAGTATGTGTACTGTTGCCAGATTTCAGAAATCTGGCAGTAATATGGCATGCGTCTGGTTCGCGATTAGGATCTAGGCTTTTGTCAGGCCAGCTGGTAATCATATTTTTTGCACGGGATAATCATTTTAATAAAATAGAGAATATAAAATTTTGAAATTTATTAATGTTAATTACATTGAATTAAGTCAAATGTATTGACAAATAATATTTGTAACAAAACGATTATGATAAATTTCTTTCAAATTACTCTACTTACATAAATAGTTCATTATAATTGAGTATTAGAGTTAAATAAAACATCTGTTTAGCGTTTTTACGCAATAGTGAGATTTTTTAAACATTTTTTAAATTTCAATTTTACAAACCTTCTGCATCTTCGTCTTTATTCATTTTGAATCCTTTTATTGGGTATTAGAAATATAATTATAATTTGTCAGAGGAAACAATTCGCAAAGGGTAAGAAGAGAAGCACTTCAATAAATCTTAGAAGTAAAAGGGTTAAATGTTTTTAGTTCCATTACAGGCTTGATCGTATTATTTTGTCAATAATCAACTAAAAGCTCTACGAAAACATTGCTCATTTTATGGATAATGGACGTAAATTAGATTATTTGGCTGATCACTGTCTTCAAAAAAATTTTAATGAATTTCAACGTTAACTATTTTTCCGTTTCACTGTGTCACAATTCGATTATTTTTAACTGTCACGGTCGTAAAAGAGATTTTCGTAGACCGAACTCTGCAGAGTAACAGTTCACAGTTCAAATGTCGATGAAAACTCGTGCACATCATGCTTTGTGTCTTTTTATTATACATGCTTCAGTCCCACCTAGTACTTTGTCGTGCTTCACTATCTTTATTAATGCAGATCGTTTGCATCAAAACACGTTTAAGAAAGAATAATAAATGTGCATGGATAATTTAAAAAATCTCCAGGTGTAATAAATTTGTAGCCTTTTTTGTCATGTTACAATGTAAAATATAATTTAACGATCCAATTAGTACATTTTTTAAGCATACATTTTGAGAAATAAAACACTAATAAATTTAGTGCGAATAGTTGAACAGAATAATTTATTTCTATGTCAACTCGGATGTTTGCTAATTGTTTTTATGATTTAATGGAGTAAAACAATAAAATTATTCATTAATCTTAAACGAGGATAGTTACCGTACATGAAATCGCTTGTTGAAAAAGTTCATAATTATTTGTTACTTAATCTTTTGTTTCGTCTGACATTGAAATTCTTACTGAAAAAACGAGTTTTAAAAAAATATAGCCGTTGAAACATTTTGGAACTTTTTTGTTTTCAAGCAATTTCATTAACATTAGCTGATAAAATTTACTATGTCAACTTGGGATTTTGCTTTATTTTGGAACTTTTATTATAATATATTTATGTGTATAATTTTGATTGTTATACATATTATTTTATCAGATTAGTATTTTGGACTTGCTAGATTAGACTTTATGATTTTAGAAGGTTGTTCCTGTAGTAAACAAGATCATTCTCTGTTCAAGAATTAGACACAGGATTATTTTTACATGGGAAATACAAACAGGTGTAAATCTATTATCATCATGACCACCTCGCGAAAAGTGGTCAAAAATATTTGCTAAGTGTGGGGTTCGAACCCACGCTCCCATATGGGAACCAGAACTTAAGTCTGGCGCCTTAGACCGCTCGGCCAACCTAGCTATTGACACGCGAATCGTCGCAGAACTATATGGGTCCATGGCGCATTACAGTTGGCGCATACTCCGTTTTTCTGTACCGTCTGAACAGAGTTATAGATCGGTCGAGCTTACTACTGTCAGGGTGGAAGGTCTCGTGCGTCATTTTAAATCAAACACGCAGACTTTATTTTCTGTTTTAAAAAATACTTTTTTTTTGTAAATTGCAATTTAACTATTATAAACAAAATGTTATTACAAAATTTGTTTTTGAGATATAAAAATAATTATTTTTCATACAAAAATTCATGCGACATGTGTCTCAGATTTGAAGTAGGTGATCATAGAAAAAGGTCAGAAGAGAATTAGGATATTTTATTTGGTTGTATAATATTTTTTGTAATTCAAGATAATTTAATCATAAAAATCATTAACGTTAATATTTTCATTAGATAATAAAGTTTTTTTTCTATTATAAAAAGAATTCCAACAGCCACTGGTAGACATCTGGTAAATGGTACGGAATATGTCTGCTGAAGACGTCTGGATTGAGATCAGAAGTTATTCAATACCTAAAAGTTTTTATGAAACTTGTGCAGTTTTTTATCTTTTTCCTTTTTTTTTTTTACTAATATTGTTTCGTTTTTAGAGAAGATGAAGTATGTGTTTGTCAGTTGGTTATGATATAAATCTTAAAAAGTGTTTTGTATATACATATAATTTAAATAAGTATACATTTTGAGATTAAAAGTTTATAAATGTATAAACGGAAGACAAAGTCAATCTACTTTATATCAAATGAACTTTTAATGATATTTTTCAAATTATAAGCTTTTAGCTATTTTCAGGAATCAGGATTAGAATTCTTTATTTCATTTTCTTTCATTATAGAATGTATTATACAAAGTTACACTATTAATAATCAAATTTTTTTTTAATACAATTAATTATTATTTTATTTTAATTAAAAGAGAACTAATGAAACTTAACTTTTAATATTGACATAAACGCACATTTGCCAATTGGTTACGTTAACGATACAGTTTTTATCGTTATGTAGCACGAGCAGTAGTTGTATTATTATGAATCCCAGTACGGAATAAAGATATTATCGAGTCCGTGCAAATATTACTAATTGTTGTTCCTCGCATTATGACGCGGTCCACCTTTTTCGTACTTTAATAAAATATTTTATGCCTTCATTTTTAGGGATCTAGTGCCAATGAAAAACTCCTAAAGGATCGTAACCCGCCATAAGAGGATTCTGCGATGACCACCACTGTCTTTATATGCCTAATGGGTAAGTTTTTTCTTGCGCATTCGTGCTGATCACCCCATGGAATCGAATAATGACACTCGCATTAACGACCACAAGCGATATTATTTACCAGATAAAGATACATCACCGTTTATTTAATGTCCGCGTACAGTGACCATTCTCGTAATCGTTCTGACATTTCATTACATGTTTATGGTTTCACCATTTGAGTAATTGTGCCCGTGTCATTTGCTTTGCAACTTTTTTCTCTAAAGGCTTATTGTTTCCATTTGTTTAATTTCAAAAGGAAATCAGTCGAAAATTTTTACATTGTTACAGTTCATGATTGTAATAAAATCATCATATTCTTGCATTGTAGCAACATTTTTATTTTTTTTTTTTTTCTTTACAAAAAGCAATCGTTATAAAATTATTTTTACAACTTAAGGAAATGTGCTCAGGTGATATTGACCTATTTCTTTCAATTTGGGGAACTTATTAAACTCCACAGTATAAATACATCCAAACTTTGACTTATAAAATACTTTTATTCTAATTTAGACATAAAACTCAATTACAATTCTACCCGTGTATTGTTGTATATTTCAAATGGAAAAAGCCACAATTGCATAATAGTAATTCAAATGATTTTTAAGTTTTATAAGCTATTCGAAGGATTTGTAAGTAATTTCAATCTATTGTGGGTCCGTATTAACCTCGCAAAAGAATTTCCTTTTAGTTCATCAAATATGTAATGATATTGAGAGCTTTGAAAAGGACGATAACCTTGCAATAATGGCGTTCTTTTTCGTTTGCTAAGCATTCCGCACAATTGTGAATTTTTCTGTCGATCACCCTCAAAGTGCGTATCAAAGAGCAAAACCTCGGCGTAATTAACATTTACAAAGTATTTCGTTCGGTTCGGATGATTATCAGTCTGTGCCGGATACGTGGAGTTCAGTTCGCCAGCCCCATAACTTCCTGCGCTTTGATCTGTATTCCTCTTGTTTTCCATTCTATTGTACGATTCTCTCCTACTGTATTCGTCGTTGAGCAACGTTATGGCTGGACACTAGAGCCGTCGTCTAATGAATTTGACAGATGATAATAACCCAGGATAATTAGTAATTCAAGGATTGTCGGATAGTTGCAGAGCTGAAAAGATCGCTATTAATGCGAATTGGTTCATATCAACGTATTTCACACTAAATCGTTAGAACATGAATGACATTTCTCGACAAAAGCGTATCGTCTTTAAATAACCCTCTAATAATTAAGAGTAGTTTTTTTTTATATTTTAATCAACAAGTTTTCAATTTTTCTTTTTATAATTATAATATATAAATATATTATAATTCTTATTCTTTTTTAAATTAGAATTATTAATATTAAATATAATAATAACAACAATAATAATAATATTGTGTATCGTTTAGTAATTACATTTATTTAAAAAAATATATTATTGTTAAAATACATAATAAATAAAATAAATAATATATAATAAATAAAATAATGGCGAATAATTGCTGTAATGTTTAAAAAACTCGAAAAAAAGAAAAAAAAAAACCATATGCTAGGTGCTGTCGCTTATACACATCGGACGCTGCAGACAAAACGCACACAGTAGAACTCCGTGGTTGAAGCAATGACAAAAAAACAGGATTAAATACAGTTGCCTAAAGAAATTGTAAAATAGAAGTGGCCAGTATTTCATTCGTCTGGATACGGTCATGC